>JAIGNY010000044.1:0-62500 GCA_020152595.1 Chiridota heheva
GTGCTGGTAGGTACCGGTGCTGGTAGGTACCGGTGCTGGTAGGTACCGGTGCTGGTAGGTACCGGTGCTGGTAGGTACCGGTGCTGGTAGGTACCGGTGCTGGTAGGTACCGGTGCTGGTAGGTACCGGTGCTGGTGGTACCGGCAGGTACCTGGTGGCAGGTACCGGTGCTGGTAGGTACCGGTGCTGGTAGGTGCCGGTGCTGGTGCAGGTACCGGTGCTGGTAGGTACCGGTGAGAAGTGGTACCGGTGGTAGGTACCGGTACTGGTAGGTGCCGGCACTGGCAGGTACCGGTACTGGCAGGTACCGGTACTGGTAGGTACCGGTACTGGCAGGTACCGGTGCTGGTAGGTACCGGTACTGGCAGGTACCGGCACTGGCAGGCACCGGCACTGGCAGGTACCGGTACTGGCAGGCACCGGTACTGGCAGGTACCGGTACCGGTACTGGTAGGTACCGGCACTGGCAGGCACCGTACTGGTAGGCACCGGTACTGGTAGGTACCGGTACTGGTAGGTACCGGCACTGGTAGGTACCGGCACTGGTAGGTACCGGCACTGGTAGGTACCGGCACTGGTAGGTACCGGCACTGGTAGGTACCGGCACTGGTAGGTACCGGTACTGGTAGGTACCGGTACTGGTAGGTACCGGTACTGGTAGGTACCGGTACTGGTAGGTACCGGTACTGGTAGGTACCGGTACTGGTAGGTACCGGTACCGGTAGGTACCGGTACCGGTAGGTACCGGTACCAGTATCAGGTAGGTACCGGTATCAAGTAGGCCTCTGCACACGTAAAAAGCAAACTCGCTGCAATCTGGTGGAATAATGGAGGCTTAGATAATGGATACTGAGTGACTGAACCACTTGTCCTATAAGTATAGAAGGTAGAGCATACAGAACACTATTGTCATGATTTTGGGTACTGTTGTTTTAAAAAGTGTGTGCGTGTGTGGGTGAAGGAGGGGACGGGGGAGGGTGATTACATGGACCACCTAATCAAAGTCATCTGTGATTTGTCGGGGTATTCATTTGGGAGGAGAGGAGGATGGGGGTGTCCCCTGTACACTGCAAATTTAAAAAAAGTTATTTTACGGAGATACGTATTTTAAACCGGTGAAGTATACTTTTTTTTAATGAATTTATTATTCGTGTGATCTAACCGAATTCTCCTCTGCATTGTTATTATTGTATAATCAGGGAGAGGGGGTGCGAGGTCTACCACCCCCTCCCCTACCTCTCATACTAAAAGTCGTTGGTCAAAAACAAAGTTTTTTCCGCATAGTGGCCGCGTAAGAAATCACGGTTTTGAGAAAATCCATCTTAAAGATTCATTAACATTTGGAAAACTTTTCATTGTGATTTTGAAGAGCAAAAGACTAAATATGTACCTCGTTAAAAAGAACTTTTGAGCTATGAAAGTTATCACTAAAATAAATCTATCACTTTTCTGTTATGCTTATTTTAGTCACAAATATATTCCCAGTATGTGGGATTAATGTACAGTCGTTATTGTTTTTGACATTGGTCATTACGCGAAAATTCACATCCATTGAAAATTTGACTAAAATTTTATCTTCCGATCAACTGAAAATCTTCTTTACTGCTTTAAAATGTATAATTTCAACAGTTGGATTGGTGGAACCGTTCTTTCCACAACCAACCTTTCAACAATATTTTCTGACTGAGATTTTGATAGCCTGGTCTATTTCTTATTTGGCTGTTTCTGGGGTTAAGTCATTTGAAAAGTTGACTAAAATTTTAAACTTCCAATCAACCGAAATCTGTCCATGCAGTGGCGTCAGTAGATTGTTTAATTGGAGGGGGAGGGGAGGGGGGAGGGGGTATGATTACAAATTTACCGACGAAAGAGTTAGACGCTACCAACAAAAACATATTCCACATTCAGGGCTCCAATAACGTCGAGAAAAAAAATTGAAAAGCAAAAAAAAAAAGAAGGTCATCGGTCCAAAATCCAAGAACGAGTGCCATTTTTTCGGCTTTTTGGTGGAAGTTTTACTGGTCTTTAATTTTACCGAAAGTGGGGATGGGGCACCCCCTCCCCCATCCTACACACACATCCTCCGGTACTTACGCTCCCTATTTCCATGCCACAGCTTTTTGACCCGAATATATCCAATAATATTTTGCCAGAACTTTCTCAATCCCTACCTGTTTGAAAATGGTAACTCAAATGCTTATCTTGATTTTAACGTTAACATCTTTTCATCAATCTGACAATTGATTATGTCGATTTAATTTGTGTTTGATTTCAAGATTCAGGGGCTTTGTCCTCGGATCAGAGACTTCGTCCCTGGACCTCACAAATTTCTCAATTTTCAGGGGAAATTTCTTTCTGCGTAATACTTATCTCAGTTTCTTCATCTCATCAATTGTGTATTTTTGAACTTTTTGTTTGCTATTAATCCATTTAAGCCAAATCTTTAGGGGCTTCAACACTCCCCCCCCCCCTTCCCCACACACTCGCCCTCCACATGGGCCCACTGAATTTTCCTAATTTTTCTCTATTTTCAGGTGAAATTTCTGCTGTGCCTGTTTAGAACTGGCAACCCAATCTCAGTCAATTGAAACGTTAGAATCTATAAGTTACAACAATGGGTTATATTCAAGATGATTACATTATATCATACAAATATGCACATTGCAAGATTTAGTAATATTAATTAATACTAACTGTATATGATATCTTCTCGTCTAAAACATTCGCTTGCGGAAAGTTTTTAATATTTCATTTCTAAAACGGTTATAGAGATGATTTTAAGGCAAATTTCATCAATTTTGATTCATTAAGTTTTTTTATTTTTTTATTTCTTAACGTATAAGTTATTTATGATAAACTAGCCCTATGTTGTGTTAAGCCTACTTGCGATTTAAGAGTCAGGCATGTCAGATGTTACTTTGTGGGGTGGTGTTAGGGGAAGCAATGCCCGGGACCTCCTTAGATACAACACTGTTAGTCATTTGAGGTTATTTTTGTAAAGCAAACAAATATCAAATATTTTCTTCGAATCCATCCTTGTAGGATTTAATGGAGGCCGTCATTTTGTGAGTTTGTGATTTGTTTCTTTCACAAAGCCGTTTATAAAAAATGGGTACCGTAATCAAACCCTGTAAAACTTTTTGGCGCTAAATTATCAGATTTCTGCCAATTCTAAGAGTAACATCCAGCAGGCTGGTTCAGCAGTTCAGGTGTTGTAGGTAGGCCCCCTACATAACTTAATTTGGATGGTAAAAGCATTCATTTAATTCGAATTAAAGTCAATTGTTTAAGTTTTTTCTGCAAATGTAACCCCCCAAAAAAGACTGTAGGTAAAGACAGTGTAAGTTCTTGGAATGGTGGAATAACGATATCTCCCATACTTGCATAATGTATACTCCAAGATCTATAGACATGCATAGCAACAACTTGAGCTCAATTTGAAGAAGATAATAAAACTATAAAAATAGCTATCACAATAGGTTAAAATTGACTATTTTACATAATTTTGAATTCTAAAGATTTATTACAATCAATTATGCAATTTGTATTGTAATTTTGTGACATCACAACACTAAAAGCAAGTAATTTTCTCATGTCAACCTATTGTTTTCAAATTCTTCATCACTGTTCTTTGAATGGGAGATTTCCATTATCCCCTCTACCATCTACCCAAATTTAGCAGGAGAAAATTTCTTAACGATGTTTAGTTACTGAAATTTACGACAAAATTTTAAAGAATTATTTTGAGCTGTACCCTCTTTTACATCACAACTTTTGCATTAATTAAAGATTCTTCAAACTTACTCGAAAACTACAGGGACTACTGGCGTGATTTAAAAGCTAATTCTGTTCAGAATTTTGCCTGGTGATACATATATCTATATAAAGATTTGGGCTAAGATAAGTCTACCCCCATACCCTAAGTATATTTAAAACTTCACATCCTAAATTTCGTCTTGGAAATTGTGCCAATTTTGAAGTATTAGATTTTGCTTTCCAGACAAAGACAACATTTTGTATTTTCACTTATTTTAGGAATCTCAAGTGTAATCGGTATTTAAAAAAATAATTAAAAGAATAATAAAAATGTCAAAACAACTTACCGCTGCTTTAAAAGCGCTTAGTGCGTTGCTTGACAAAATTCGAGAAGAACCGTTTCTTCCACAATAGGCTCATCCTTCCTCTAATAGCTCCATCCTCTCACAAATATCTTTATCCTTTCAATTCCTCCGATAGATTGCTTCCCTCGGTGTCTGCGGATTAAGGGACATAAATTTAGAACTATAAGCAAATACATGAAATAAATTGTTTTGTTATTTATGCAATGAAATGGTGAAACGTGTAAGATTTCACTTGAAAATTATCAAAAACATAATAAGACATTGACCAAAATTTTACAATTATAACATGAGCTATAATTGATGATTATACATACTATATATTGTGACATCACAACCAGTCTGATTTCAGTTGTTTCTACAGAAATGATACCAAAATGTATTTAAACTTGGATTCTCCTTTGCATGGGTCGTTGATTTTTTATTTGTATATAGTATTAATTAGTGGCGTAGGAACAATTTTTTCTTGGGAAGGGAGAAGGGGGAGGGGGTCTGAAACTTTATTTCTCCAAGGACCTCGACCCCCATCCCCACCCAGAAGCCTCGTTTTTGGCATGGTTTCTTGGGCATGTTTGGCGCTTTGGGCATTTTTTTCTCTTTTTTCCAAAGAAGAATGAACAAGTGACATTCTTGTTATCTTCTTTTTGAACTCTAACAGACTTGCCGGCAGTAGACATGCGTGCACGTACAACGGTACGTATAATTTGTTATGTACGTTCAAGGGTACAAACACATTAGGTGTCACAGATGCCCGCACGCGTAATTTTTTTTCTTTCCCCAGGAGTGTGTAGGACAATTTGCATTGATATCAGTTGAAAATCCTTCTAAATAACTGTCTAATTTTCAACGGAATAAACGCAAATTGCCCTAAATACTCCTGGGATTTTTTTTTATGTTGCCCGCACTCAGAATCTGCGGTAGCACGCAAATGTTATGTTTAATACAGCTTCGATCATTTCAAAATGATTATGAGGGTGCTAAGAAGCAATACAGTCTCCATCGAAATTACGTTACCTTTTTCATCAACATAATCGAAGAAATTTGAACATATGACTATATCCTATAAAGTTATATTATTTAAAGTGGGTATAGATAAGTCTTATAAGGGTTTTTTCGTATATGAGAAGTGAAGGGGGAGGGGGCTAAACATAGTTTATCCCCTACATTTTGACTAGGGATAAAGCCCCCTCCCCAGCCCCGCTTCCTACGCCCTTGGTATTAATGGTTCAAGCCCTTACAACTACATGTCAAAACATTTTGTAAATAACATTTCCTTCATTTTCGAGCACTTTGCTTAAATTTTCGGTTAGTTATTCCTCAATTTAAAGGAATGTTCCCATGGTTTTTTGTTAAATTTTATTTGAAAGAGCATACTTTTATAGCCAATTTGGTACAAAAAATCACTTAGGTTGATATCATACTCCCTTTAGGAGATATGGATTTTTCTTCGATTTCCGGTATATTTTCTCTTTCTTATGAAAAGGTCATGAAAACCATGGGAATTTTCGTTTAGCCTTTACTCTAATACGCGGCGATATTATCGCCGTTTTGGGTGCCCCGTCTTTGGCCCCGCCTCCCGAGCGCATTTTCAAAATAGTGCTGGTAGAGTAAGGGTTAATCAGCCCGCGACATATGCGCCAACCCGAAAATATAGGCAGCATGCTCCCGGTGGGCGGCTCAGCGGGTCTCGAGAGCGGAAGGGGCCCGACTTTTCTGCCTGGAAGACAGAAGACCCTTCAATAATCACGCCTTGATTAACCCTTACTCTACCACGCGGCGATATTATCGCCGTTTTGGGTGCCCCGTCTTTGGCCCCGCCTCCCGAGCGCATTTTTAAAATAGTGCTGGTAGAGTAAGGGTTAATCAGCCCGCGACATATGCGCCAACCCGAAAATATAGGCAGCATTGATTGATTGATTGTAACTTTATTTTCACTCTCTTGCAAATACAACAATATAATTGAGCTTTACATACATTTGTGATAATTTGCAAGGGATAGTGAGGGGGTTATCTGCTCAAGCCAGAAAGGCTTATCGAGGCAGAAACCCCCATGAAAACATAATTAACAAATATGTTACGACACAAACTTAACATGAAAAAAAGAAAAGAAATCATATATCAATAGTCAACATTATTAAACGGGGTATCTTAAGAAAAAAGTGGACAAAAAAAAAACAATTCAGAATTAGATAGAATCATATAAGCTTAGAAAGTAATTCTTAAGATGAGACTTAAATGTTTTGACATTATTTACGTTTGTAATATCTTGCGGTATGTCATTCCAGACTTTTACACCCGTATATCTTAAACAATGTTGGGATAGTGTAAGCCTAAATTTCGGAATACGGTAATCATTATGACCTCTGGTTTTGTAAAAGTTTTGCGAGAAAAAATGGTCAAAAGCATTTGGTAAATTGTTATTCTTATATTGATACATGGTTATAGCAAGTTGGTATTTATGGAGGTCAAATATATTAAGAGTTCTCAATTTAAAGAAGATCGGGGCGGTATGGGCATTAAAAGGACTACCAGTGGCAATTCGAATGGCACGTTTTTGCAAAAGAAAAAGCTTTTGTATGTGAGAAGGATAAACACCACCCCAGGCAACATTACAATATGATATATACGGCAGAATCAAAGTATTATATAGCATCTTAAGTATATGTTCAGGAAAATGTGTTCTTAATCTATTTAATATACCAGTACCTTTTGCTAATTTATTACAAATACAATCTATGTGAAGTTGCCAATTTAGATTGCAATCCACTAATACACCTAGAAATGTTGAGGAGGGGGAATGATTAAAATTTACATCACCAATGGAGAGTTTGGGGTAAAGGGACCAGTCACGACGAGTAGGAGTAAAGAAAACTGAAGTAGTCTTCTTTACATTAAGGGATAACTTATTTACATTAAACCAAGATGCATACTTATTCAAACCTGAAACCGCTTCGTCAATTACTGTTTGAGGAGAACGATGGGAGTAAAAAAGAGTTGTGTCATCCGCATAAAGTGAAGGTGAAAGAACAGAGCTAATTCGATGCATATCATTTATATATATTACAAATAACAAAGGACCAAGAATTGAGCCTTGTGGCACTCCACAAGAAATAAACTTGAAATTAGATTGAGTATAAGAATAGGATACAAATTGCTGACGAAGTTTTAGATAGTTACGAAGCCAATCAAGTGGCATGCCACGAATACCGTAAGTTGATAATTTATGCAAAAGAATAGAGTGATCCAGGGTGTCAAAAGCTTTTGACAGGTCTAAAAAAGTACAATGGGCAACTTCTTTTCTCTCAAAAGCTTGGGTAATTTTATCAATAAGATGCAACAGAGCATGAGCAGTTGACCTGCCAGGGAGGAAACCAAACTGGAATTTATAAATAATTTTGTGAGAAAACAGAAAACTGATGAGCCTATCAAAAACAATTCTTTTAAATATTTTGGAGAAGCATGGTAAAATCGAAATAGGTCTATAATTTGTGATTTGCTCCTTATCACCACTTTTAAAAATAGGAATAACCTTAGCTACTTTGAGATTATCAGGCATAGAAGCTGTTGACAATGAAAGATTAACAATATACGACAATGGTTTACAAATAATAAATGAACATTTTTTTACAACACTTGGGGAAATATCGTCAAACCCAGGAGCAACAGATTTAAGACCATTAATTAATTTAAGCACTTCAGCATCATTTGTAGGATGAAGAAAGAAAGTGGAAGGATTGGATGGGGGCAAGAACTCCTCAAACTTATGTTCATTAGACGGTGGGATTTCACCTGCTAATTTTGAACCAATTGAAATAAAATAATCATTAAAAGCATCACATATCTCCTTAGGGGCATTATATGTTTTTTCATTGAGAGTTAGTTTATTTAGGCATTTGCTTGTTTCATTCCCTCCCCTACAGTACTTATTAATTACAGACCAGGTACTTTTTATATTACCAGCACAATTAGCAAAACTATGAGCAAAATACATTTTCTTGGCAACACGTATAACTGAGGTGAGTTTATTGCGAAACACTTTATGTTCATTACGGTTCTGGGCAGAGGGGTTTCTTTCGTACCTCTTAAAAAGCTGATTTTTAGTTGCACAAGATTTGATTATACCATCTGTTATCCAACTTTTTTGTTTATTACATTTCATAACTGAAGAACAAACGGGCAAGACATTATCATAGTGTGTAAGAAAAATTGAAACAAACTTATTATATGCTGTATTTGCATTAGTTGCATGATAAACCTCGGACCAATCTTCCCTGAAAAGTTCACAACAGAACTCATCAATCCGAATAGGGGTAAATTTATGTAAACGAACAATGTTTTTAACTTTTTTAGGAGAAAATGGTGTTTTTAAAACACTGAAGATTGGAAAATGATCAGATATATCAGATATCAAGACTCCATTTATGGAATGTAGTTCCGGCTTATTTGTAAATATGTTGTCGATTAATGTCATTGAGGAATCGGTAACACGAGTGGGTCGATAAATTAACGGATAGAAAGAGCATGATAATAGCAAATTGAAAAAGTCATTTGAACGTGAGTCTTGAGTTTCCTTACTAAGGTCAACATTAAAGTCACCCATAACAAAACAGGGGCAGTTGTAACTTGGTATTTTCTCAAAGATGCATGACTTTTTTTCAAAGGATGAGATACTACCAACACCATGTGGACAGTACATAATACCTACAATAGCTTTAGTTGAAAACAGATCACAATTAATTTCAATAAATAAAGACTCAAAATCACGTTCTGAGGAGAATGATAAGTCATCTAAAACAGTAAATGAAATATTATTTTTGACATAGAGACATACACCGCCTCCAACTTTGGCAGGCCTATCAACACGTACTAAAGAATATCCATCAAATTTAAATAAAGATGAACTATGGACATGATTGAACCATGTTTCAGAGATGCCCATGACAGTAAAGTTAAAATTTAGGGAAGCAATATAGACCTGAAGATCATCAAAATGAGCAGGAAGACTTCTAATATTATTATGAAATATGGAGAAATGATTATCAGTAGATGGGGAGATATTAACATTAAGATCCTCATGGTAGTCACAATTTTGTGATAAGGAAAGGAGCATTTGGTCAAAAACGGGTATTGCTTCCACCATCGTCATTTATACTTGGGCTAGGGAACGACATATTTCTAAATAATTGGCTAAACATTGGAATGCAATGAATACATGAGATATTATTACTGTCTGTTAATTGTTTGCATATTTGGAAGTTTAGACAAGTTTCATGATACAAAAAAATATTTTGACTTTTATTGCATCTGAAATATAAATCTGAATTTTGTTGTAAATTCTTAAGACAAAACCCGCATTGACCATTATGCATTAACAATGACATAACACAAGTGTCACACAAAAGACAATAAAAGAAAAGAAACAGCAACAATGAAAGAACTCTAGAGAACGTTGATCAAAGAAAAAGTTTCATCACGTAACTTCCCGGAATGCATGTTGTAGAAGTTGAAGTTGACATAGTGAGGATGGTTGTTGAAATACCATTGTTCAAGATCAATTGTAGTGAGTAATCCGTATTGTAAGTGAAAGACATGGCACTTAAAAAATGTGACTTTGTATGAAGAGACCGAAGAAGGCATCCAAGTACGTTAAATACCCACGAAAGAGATATAGTTGAGCTAAGGTATATGTATATTTTCAGATCCAACAGATTATTATGTAAATCATGGTGGGTAATGATGAAACAAAGGAAGTAATGGTCCTGTGGCGAATCTTAGAAGCTAGACTTTTTCTAGGTCTGATGGGCTTCGAATAAGGGATGCTCCCGGTGGGCGGCCCAGCGGATCCCGAGAGCGGAAGGGGCCTGACTTTTCTGCCTGGAAGACAGAGGACCCTTCAATAATCACGCCTTGATTAACCCTTACTCTACCACGCGGCGATATTATCGCCGTTTTGGGTGCCCCGTCTTTGGCCCCGCCTCCCGAGCACATTTTCAAAATAGTGCTGGTAGAGTAGGGGTTAAGGGAAAGTTCGTTCATTTTTGTGCAATTGGTTTTTTGATTGATTTTTGATGAATTTTGGGCAATATATTGAGAGATATTTAACCAACATTTCAAATTAAGTTGACAGTAATTGGTAATTTTAAGTCATTTCTGAGAAGTTTTCTTTGATTTTAGGGAAATTTCGTTCAAATCCTCCAATTTTAGTTTTCTTCACTGAATTTTGCGGAAAATCCCTTCAATGTTTGAAATATCTCTTTCAATGTTTAGGATTTTTTTTTTAATTCTCGTGCAATTTTCTTCAATTTGGGGAAAATTTCCTTCATTTTGAGATGCAATTTTTGTTTGATTATTGGTAAATTTCATCAATCATCAAGAAATTTGGCCAAATTTGACCCAAATTTCCAATTATTTTGCCAAATTTTTCCAAGTTTTTGCTAAATATTTTTTAAGTACACTTCTCTCTGCTCCCCGCTTATATGTCCCAATGTGTTCTTCCATTAATAAAAACAAAACTGCCTATAAAACACGTAATCACATCATTCCTGGTTTGGTTTGGCTTGCCCCCCCCCCCTTCCCCCGCTTTTCTCTCACCTACCCTGACATTTTATCCTAGCTCCGTCCCTGGGTTGGAGGGAGGGACGGGTAATCAAAGGATTAGTTCAGGGGCCAAACAAGTCTATCGCATATCACAGAGGACTTCAAAAGAAACAGAATGATGAAGAAAGCCTTCATAATTCTCATTTTGTTAAGCAGTTAAGGACATATTTAAGTTTCAAGATTGGTAACTTTTGTGTATCGCCGACTGTAATCAAACTAATTGTGATGTCACTGCCTCATATTCCTTAAAATCTTAACGTATTCTATGTCATAATTTACCCTGCGATGTTGTGGCTAAAAAATCATTGGATGTGTCAGAAAAGTAGTACAAGAGAATCTAGTAAGGATAATTATAATATACCACCTGAAAAAAGTTCGAGGAAAAATAATTTAAATAAAGATAAAATTAAATAAACTTTTTTTTAAATTACATTAATAATTGTTAAGAATGTGAGGATGAAGACGCCAACTTTCCATAGTAGACTTACTACGCCAGTCATTTCTACACAGATAAGACAGAGCTTTAAACTTAAATATCTCCTTAACGGAATAAGATTTTTGAACGCTTTCTTCACCTTTCAAATAAGATGGACATGTTTATTAAAATAAAAAGGTTCATGAACTGGTTAAATATTAACCATTCAGCATTTGGGCATTATTCTGATAACTGAATAAAGTATGCAAATGTTATTTGAATTTTGTGACATTGTGAGAAAACATGTGTTTTTCTTGAACGATATAACTTATTGTATTTCAGTCCGTCACCAACATGCCTTGAATATGAAAGTTTTGAATCTCCAGCTTACATTCGAACACAATCTAATGATATTGCAGAAGAAGACTGCAGGTATAAGATATTGGAATGGTCTTCTGAATTCGGATATCTTCCATAATGTATACTTAAGCTTAAAAGTAACCACGTTTTTAAACCCCACAACATAAATTTTGTCTTCTAAATTTGATGTAATAGTTCTTACATTCCAGACAAGGACAAAGTTTCGTATTTTCACAGATAATGGTGCTCATCAATTCATTCTTGAACACAATCATGTGTTCAGGAATACCAACAGCCTCAAGTGTAATCTGTTTTTCCAAAAGTAAGTTAAAAGACTCATTAAAATATTTAAAAAACTTACCAATGCGTAAAAGCGTTGCTTAAAAATACTCGATTGGATCATAGATCAGTTCCTTCCCTCGATAACTTCTGCTTTCCTAGCTCCATCCTCCCTCAATATATTCAAGGAGTTGTTATTTGGACACAACCAGGTCCTTGATGTCTTCATCCTAATCAATTCATGCAGCCTCTTCCTGCGATGTCTGCGGATTAAAATGACATACATTTTGAAACTTAAGTATATAGAAATATACATGACGCCACTACTTTCGAACATTTGAACATAATCTGACAATCAGCAGCTACAGGCCTATATCTCCCATTATATTCCAGTGTGTATAGTATATCTGAAATAAGTCAACAACAAATTTACAACTTCACAACATAAATTTCGTCTTAGAAGCAGTTTGTAACTGATGTAATGGTTGAAATATTAGTTCTTGCTTTCGAGACAAAAAATCGACAGAAGTGTTCATAAGGCTTCCGAAAAAGCCGTCTTTGTAAAGTCGTTCTCGAAAAGAAAAAAGAAAAGAAAAATGATGCGTTTAGGAATTTCAAGTGTAATCGAAATTCCAAAACTTTTTTAAATACTTAATAGTCTCAATAAAATGTCAAAAACTCACCAATGCTTTAAAAGTAAACGCGTTGCTTGAACATAATTCAGTAGACCACACAGTTCCTTCCATGATATAGCTTCATATTTCGTGCAATCGCTCAATCCTCCCGCGATATCTTCATCCTTTTCACCGATATATTCTGCATCTTCCCGCCATGTCTGCGGATTAAGTGACAACATTTTTCAAACCAAACAAATACATCACGCGACCTCTTTCGAATACTTGAAAATAATCATTAGTTAAAACATTCATCATAAATCATATGGGGCGAAAAGCCACATTATGGGTTTTTGAAAAATAAAACATAATTTTATAAATACATGTAGTTGAAAACCTTTTTTTATTGAAGTTTCTTTAGAGGAAAATGTAAACTGTAAATAAATAAACTTAGATTGGCCATGTACGTATCATGCATAACAAAAGCTTTTTATCGATTTATTACTGAAGCGATCGCGTAAGTTAAACCATGAAGATAGAATGAGAACAGAAAACAGCTTTTTGGTATTGGGGCAAAAAGTTGAACGCACTTTGTGCGAAAAATACCAATAATGGTTAAGAACAATCCGGCTGAAATAGTATTCCTTTTATACAGAAAAAAAACTAACACGAAATATATTACGTTGGTAGCCCCCCCTTCCTTCCCTCCCCTTTCTTCTCCCCTCCTTTCCCTATAGATATGATAAAACAAAGTTTCATGGTTTGTTAATTGGTCCGAAATTTGTGAAATACTAAGAAAAACACATCTCAAAATTTTTAAGTAATTCTTTAAATTCTGTTCTTCAAATTCAGCTACTTGTGAATTTCATACTGTCTTTTCTAGACACAGGATGATTCGGGGTGTGACAAACTTCAATTTTATATTTCCGACAACATTGACAGAGGAATAAAAAACAAAGGTTTTACAAAAAGTAATGAACTTGAGGATCCTTCCCCCATTTATGTCACACTGCGCATTAACAGCTAAAAATGAAAATTAAAAAAGAACGGTGATCAATCTGCTGGATGACGATGTGCAGAGGTAAAAAGATGGTGAATCTAGCGGATGACGATGACGTCGCAAGATGAAAACCAATATATTGATAAAAAAAAGATGGTGGTGAATCTGCCAGATGACGATGACGCCGCAAGTATGGTTAACAAACTGTAAAAAGAAACAACAGATATAGTGGTGTATCTGTCGGATGACGATGACGCCGCAAGGGTGGTGACCAATCTGTTGATACAAAAATAAAAAAATAAAAACATTGTAATGATTCTGCCGGATGACGATGACGCCGCAAGTTGTGTGACCAATCTGTGGAAAGAAAAAAAAGATGGTGGAGAATCTGCCGGGTGACGATGATCCCGCAAGGATGGGGACCAATTTGTGGAAGAAAAAAAATAATGGTTATGACGATGACGCAGCGAGGATGGTGACCAATCTGTAAAAAGCATTAAAAAAGGTGGTGAATCTGCCGTATGACGATGACGCTGCAAAGATGGTCACCAATCTTTGCAAAGCAAAATAGATGGTGGTGAATCTGCTGGATGACGATGATGTTGCAAAGATGATGATCAATGTGTGGAGAAAAAGAAGATGGTATTGAATATGCAGGATGTCGACAACGCCGCAAGGATGGTGACCAATCTGTGAAAAGAAAAGACAAGATTATGTAATATCTGCCGGATGACGATGACTCCGCAAGTATGGTGACCATTCTATGTAACGAAACAAAAGATGGTGGTAAATCTGTCGGATAACAATGACGTCGCAAGGATGGTGACCAATCTGTGGAAAAAAATAATGGTGGTGACTCTGCCGGATGACGATGACGCCGCGTGCCGGATGACGATGACGCCGCGTGTATGGTGACCAATCTGTGGAAAGAAAACACAAATGGTGGCGAATCTGACGGATGACGTGACGATGATGCCGGAAGGATGATGATCAATCTGTGGAAAGAAAGAAAAGGATGATGATGAATGTGCCGGATGACGATGACGGCACAAGGATGGTGACCAATCTGTGGAAAGCATAACAAACATGGTGGTAAATCTGCCGGATGACGATGACGCCGCGAGGATGATAACCAATCTGTGCATTGAAACAAACGATGGTGGTGAATCTGCAGGATGGAGATGACGTCGCAAGGATGGTCACCAATCCTTACGAAGCAAAAAAAGATGGTGGTGAATCTGCTGGATGACGATGACTTTGCAAGAATGGTGACCAATCTGTGGAATGAAAAAAAGATGGTGGTGAATCTTCCGGATGACGATGACGCCGCAATGATGGTGACCAATCTACAGAAAGAAAGAAGAAAGGAAGTGGTGAATCTGCCGGATGACGATGACGCCTCAAGTTTGGTGACGAATCTGTGGAAAGATAAAACGATAGTGATGAATCTGCCGGATGACGATGACGCCGAAAGAATGGTGACTAAGCTGTGGAAAGCGTAAAAATGATGGTTGCAAATCTGCCGGATGATGATGACACAGCAAGCATGGTGACTTTACTGTGAAAAGAAAACAAAGATTGTGGTGAATCTACCGGATTACGATGACGGTAATGGTGGAAAAAGGATGGTGACGAATCTTTGGAAAAGTGTATTAGCACCTGCCTATCAAGGATTCATTCCCACAACTAGGGAAAGGGGAAAATCGACATCAAAGAGTCATTTGCACAACTGGGGTTCAAAGTTGCTATTGCTTTAAGATAGAATCTGTAAGCCCGGTATAGATTAGGTGTTAAAGCCAAGAAATCTTCCTCCTAATTCCAATTCCAAATGTGAACTCACCTACTTGATCGTAGTCTTAAAATCATCATTTCCTTTGCTACACATGTTTAAGTCCCCTACTTTCCCAAAGATACATACACACACACAAACATACATACACACATACATACATACATACATACACACATACATACATACATACATACATACATACATACATACATACATACATACATACATACACACATACATAAATAATTAAATAAATACATAAATAAATAAATGAATAAAAAAAAAATGAAAAAAAAATAAATAAATAAATAAATAAATTAAATAAATAGATAAATAAATAAATAAATAAATAAATAAATAAATAAATAAATAAATAAATAAATAAATAAATAAATAAATAAATATTTAAATAAAATAAATATTTAATAAATAAATAAATAAATAAATAAATAAATAAATAAACAAATAAATAAATAAATAAATCTTTTTTTTGTATCATCTCATTTATTTCCATGCTCATTTAAAGTGACAAATACAAAAACAAAGAATAATAATAAATAGACAATTTCTTGTGAGAGTGACATTAAGAGTACAACGAACAAAAATGTATAGGTAGAGTCAAGTCTAAATGAATACATAATAAATACATAATCACATCACCTAAAAAAAGGAATGAACGTTCTCTAGGATTTAAAAATATCTTTTTCTCTTTTTCCTTTTCCCTTCTTTCCCTTTTTTTTCTTTCTTTTTCCCCCTTTTTCCCTTTATCATAACATAATATGATATAATATAACATAATATAATATAATATTTTTTTTTTTTTTTTTCTTCTTCTACAAATCCCAAGGTATAATAATGATAATTCGGAGCTCAGAGTGAATAAAGAAAATAAAAAAACAAATAAAGAATAACAATAGGGTAGCCCTATTTGTAAAGGAGGAGCAAGTGTCAGCAGAGTACTATAAAGGAATGTTCAAGTGGAAAAACTTGAAGGTCTATCAGTCTATTGCGTAAACAGAAGGGGACAATTCTTGAAAACTGTCTCAAGTTTATTAAAAGAAAAAGGCTTAGTGTTACCGCTATTAGTAATAATAAATAAATAAATAAATCAATCAATCAATCAATCAATCAATCAATCAATTAATCAATCAATCAATCAATCGATCAATAAAGAAAGAAATAAGTAAAAAAAGAAAGAAAGAAAAAAAAACGAAAGAAAGAAAGAAAGAAGTAATTAATTAATTAATTAATCAAATAAATAAATAAATAAATAAATAAATAAATTTAAATAAATAAATAAGTTTAAAAGCAAAAATCAATCAATCAATCAATCAATCAATCAATAATTAAATCATTCAATAAATCATTCAATAAATAGATAAATAAATAAATAGATAAATAACTAAATAAATAAATAACAATGATAACAACAACAACAATGATAATAATAATAACAATAATAATAATAATAACAACAACAACAATGATAATGATAATTTTACACAGTGTTAAAAAAAAATTGAATAGTGTTTTAGGAGTTTAAAGTGAAATTAGGGAATAATTTCAATATAACAAAATAATTCAAACGGCAAAAATCGGCCAAATTTTATTTGGTCGGCTATTGAAAACATTTACCATGATCAAACATATTTCAAACAGCCAAATTTGCCATTTTTGGCCGGTAATCGGCCAGCGCCAAGGCCAAACTGGCAACCCTACAGTCTAGTACGTACATGTAGTCTTCTGGCAGTGCAGTGCGCATGCACAAGCACATGTAGTCTAGCGGCCGTCGATATGGTACCCGTATGAAATTTGTTTCTTATTGCTTATTCCCAATTCGAAAAAGACAAAAAACAAAAATACATAATGAGGGTGGCACGGTTGGCGTGGCTGCTCTACCGATCAAACAAATTCCTCAGTACCTTACGCAGGATGCTTGCGCCACACTCATGTCTGGGGTAGTGCTGCCACACATAGATTATGTAAATGCGACTTCCGGAGTGTGAATTAAACAAACTTTCAGAAGGTACCAAATATTGCGGTCAAAACAGTTCTGGACAAACAAAAATATCATACCAGTAAGGAATGCCTCAAAATCTTACATTGACTTCCAGTCAAATTGAGAATCCAGTACAAGGTTGCATAAGGTGTAGTGTACAAGTGTGTAAACAACCAGGCACCAAATTACTTGAAGGATCTATTAATTGATATACCTAATAGACAGAACTATCAGGTCAACTACCTCCTATAACCTTGAGAAAGCTTTTGACACTACTTGGAAATACGGCATTATCCGCAAACTTCACACCATCGGCCTCAGAGGCCACCTCCCCACCTTTATTAAAAACTTCCTCTCACCCAGGCAGTTCCAAGTTTGTATTAGCCATACCCTCTCCAACCCCTATCCCCAAGAAGAGGGCGTCCCCCAAGGCAGCATCCTCTCTCCCATTCTCTTCAACCTGAGCATTAACGACATAGCGGGCAATCTTGGCCCCAACATCAAACATGCCCTCTACATGGACGACTTCACCATCTTCTACTCCTCCCAAAGCTTTCCTCTTGTCAAAAATAGGCTTCAACTCAACCTCAACCGGCTGCAAGCCTGGTGCAACAACAACGGTTTTAAATTCTCCAAAGACAAGACAGTCTGCATGCACTTCTGTCATTTCAACAACCTCAACCCCAACCCGAACCTCGTGCTTAATGGCAATCGCATCCCTAAAGTTGACCACACTAAGTTCCTGGGTTTAACTCTATACCACAAGCTCTCCTACAAACAAGACATCACCAACCTGAAACGGAACTGCAACAGCTCCCTCAAATTTCTCCGCCTCCTCTCCAATACCACTTGGGTGCGAATCGGCATGCTCTCCTCACCATTCGTGCCAAGCTTGACTACGGCAATATTGTATATTGTGTCGCTCACAATTCTTACCTCAATCACATCAACACCATTCAAAATGAAGCCCTCAGGCTTTGTCTGGGTGCCTCCAGGACCTCCCCAATCACCAGCCTTCATGTTTAAGCCAATGAACCCCTTTCCTGCTAAGGTGTAAAAAGCTTAGCCTCTCTTATGCTTTCAGAGCCCTCACCAACACCCAGAACCCTATTTACAACCTCATTAGGTACCCCAATTTCTCCACCCTCTCTAATAGGACTAAACTCCTATCCCCTCCTTTCAGCATACGCATCAAATCAGACCTTCTCCATCTCGGCATCATTCCCACCACTCTCAGCACTTTCTCCTGGCCCACTTTTCCTCCCTGGGTCACCCCCTCCCTACTATCCACCTGGACCTCCCACTCATCACAAAACCCAAATCCACCCTAACCTCTTCATCAATCTCCACAACCAAATCAAAGACCAACTCTCAAAAATACCTCCATCTATACTGATGGCTCCAAGGAAGGCGACAAGACAGAATAGATATTGAAAAACTGTTTTTGGAGCATGAGAACAAAGTTTACATCAGGAATGCAAGTGAATTCAGCAGTTCAGAAAGTTGCCGATCTGACTTATTATTTCATTTTAATCTTCCCCTAAAGTTAATCTTTTAGCATACTTCTTTGAGAGTGTATAGGGTGTTTTAATTTATTTTCAATATTTCTGATGGATTTAACATTTGATTTAAGAAGTGTTTTGGATTAGGCCTATTATATATTCGGAATAAATTGGCAAGATAGAGTAAACTGATATCTTTTCTTCGTTTTCCCATTTTTCACTTTGTTGTGTAAAATTTCAGAACGCAAATACGTACAGCAGGCCAAGGGCAGACTAGCGTTTAAATTCCATCGGTCGAGGTGCTTCAACGAGGCACCATAACGGACTGAACTGGGGAGCCCAAGCCCCTCCCCCTTCCGCGTGGGCCGGCCCGGCGGGTTTTTTCACGCTTTGTGAGGCATATTAGACACTATTTGAAGGGGGGAGGGGGGGGGGGGTGGGCGACACCAGGATGCGGGCAACGGTCATTGACCGATTGACCAACTAGCCAGTCCGCCCCTGAACATACAATCAAACCAATTAAATACGAGTTGAATGAAAGTAAAACTATGAATGGTCTTGCTAATCTGTGCGAGAATTTAGTAGTTGGCCGTTCGATGAACTATCATCGTTTTCATTTGTTTGCTGTGCTATGCATGCAGCTCAATGTATTAATACAAGAATGTACGAACGTATCCGTGATTAATGGAACAGAAATCTATAAAATAGAAATAAATGAATTGATGATATTGTTTTGTTAACTCTGTGAGAGTCAAATTGAATCATAAAATTCAATCCATGAAAAATGGAACAAACATTATAAGAAATAACATGAAAATTAAAGCGTATATATATATATATATATATATATATAAATATATATATATATATATATATATATATATATATATATATATATATATATATATATATATATATATATATATATATATATATATATATATATATATATATATATATATATATATATATATATATCTATATATATATATATATATATATATATATATATATATATATATATATCTATATATATATATATATATATATATATATATATATATATATATATATATATATATATATATATATATATATATATATATATATATATATATATATATATATATATATATATATATAAAAAACAAAGTAGGAAAAAATGACAATGTCTCTAGCCAACAGATTATTTTAAAAACCAAATATTTCGAAAATTCCTGTTTCTTCTTCAGTGGTATGAAGTTAACTTCATACCACTGAAAAAGAAACAGGAGTTTTCGAAATATTTAATTTTAAAATAATCTGTTGGCTATTGTCATTTTTTCCTATTTTGTTTTGTTTGTTGGCCAATGATGAACTATTATCGTTTTATATATATATATATATATATATATATATGTATATATAAATATATATATATTATATATATATATATATATATATATATATATATATATATATATATATATATATATATATATATATATATATATATATATATATATATATATATATATATATATATATATATATATATATATATATACTTATACATATATATATGTATATATATATATATATATATATATATATATATATATATATATATATATATGTATGTATATATATATATATATATGTATGTATATATATATATATATGTATGTATATATATATATATATATATGTATGTATATATATATATATATGTATGTATATATATATATATATATGTATGTATATATATATATGTATGTATATATATATATGTATGTATATATATATATATATGTATGTATATATATATATATGTATGTATATATATACATATATAAGTGAGCCTGAACAATATTAAAACCTCAATTGCAATTTTGTTCAACAATGAAGACCAGGATTAACTCTTTGGTTGAATGGGCTATTGTCAACTGTATTGATTCTATAGAAAAAGGCAGACGCTAATCAGATGCCATCGCGAATCATTCCCGAAGATTACAAACATGCGCTTCATTGAAAATTCAGGAGTGTTATTTATTATTTTACAGAATTTATATAGCGCCTTATCCAATATAAAATTGCTCTAAAGCGCTTTACAATAAAAACATACAAGTCAAGAAAAAATGCAATAAATTAATTGTTAAAAACTACACTTATAAAAAGGTTTATAAAAGTTAAAACTGTTTAAAATAGTCAATTGGCAATATATGTACAAAAATTCAAATTCATTGTAAAAAAAGTTAAAAAGGACTTTATCAATATATATATATATATATACATATATATATATATATATATATATATATATATATATATATATATATATATATATATATATATATATATATATATATATATATGTATCTATGTATATATATATATATATATATATATATATATATATATATATATATATATATATATATATATATATATATATATATATATATATATATATATATATATATATATGTATATATATATATATATATATATATATATATATATATATTTATATATATATATATATATATATATATATATATATATATATATATATATATATATATATATATATATATATATATATATATATATATATATATATATATATATATATATATATATATATATATATATATATATATATATATATATATATATATATATATATATATATATATATATATATATATATATATATATATATATATATATATATACACACAATCCTGATGATCTGATAAAAGCAGCTGTAAAAAGATAAGTTTTCACATGTTTTTTAAATTCATTGATATTTATTGCATTGGCTTCATCTGGAAAATCATTCCACAATACTGCAGCTGAATGATCAAACCGCCTATTTCCGTAAGTAGATGTTCTGATAATTAAATTAGTTAATAATGACTTGTTTTTGAACCGAAGAGATCTAGTTGGTTGATATTTATGCACAAGATCTGTGAGGTAGACAGGGGCTAAACCATTGAGAACCTAGTATAAAAGAATTTTGAAATTGGACCTGTAATGAATCGGCAGCCAATGCAAGTCACGCAAAACAGGCGTTTTTTGCTCACATCTACGTGTGCGGATGACAAGCCGTGCAGCGCAATTCTGAACGCGCTGAAGCCGGTCAGTAAGCTTATGTGGCAGACCATAAAGTAGGGCATTACAGTAGTCCAATTTTGATGTCACAAGAGCGTGAACCAATGTCTTAAAAGCCTCATCAGTAATATACCGCCTGATTTTACCAATATTATGGATCTGCCAATAACATGATCTTGAAATGGAGTCTATTTGGTTTTGCATCAAAAGTTTGTAATCAAGCTGCACACCAAAATTTCTCACAACGGAAACTGGACTTATGTCATAGTGTCCCATTTTTATACAATTATTTTGGGAGAAATTGCCCTAAAACTTTGGTGTGAAAACGATTAATCCGTTTTGCCTGGATTTAATTTCAAACAATTTGCTCGCATCCAATTGATTACATCTGAAAAGATTCTAATGCCTGAACGGGTAAACTTTAATGAAACACTTTTCCCAAGATTCTAATGAACTGATCCTTGTGGAACAAAATCCAAATACAGTTGGAACAAGTATCATCGGCATAGCAGTGGTAGCTGATCTTATGGCGCTTGGAACAAGACTGATCCTTGTGGAACAAGACTGATCCTTGTGGAACAAGACTACTGGACTTGTGGAACAAGGTGGAAAAGATATCAAAGGACCTAAGACTGATCCTTGTGGAACCCCCATATTTAACTGATTTCCACGACATTGCCTATTTCCACACATTGTACTCGATCATTTATATAGGACCTAAACCACTGCAACAATTCAAAATGTATGTTCAAGACAATGAAATAAAATCTTATGATCGATAAGATCAAAAGCTGCAGAAAGATCTAACATGATTAAGGCAGTGTTTGCCTTCTTGTCATGAGCTGCAGCAATATCGTTGTGCACTCTAAGCAATGTGGACTCAGGGGAATGGGACTTGCGATATGCAGACTGCAGATTGTCATACGAAGCGTTGTCTTTCAAATGTTGCTGGAGGCGTAATGCCACAACTCTTTTTGACAAGTTTTGAGATGAAAGGTAAGTTTGATACAGGTTGGTAGTTCTTTAGCACCTCTTTATCTAATTCAGGTTTTTTGATTAGTGGTTTCACATTTGAATGCTTAAAGCAGGGTGGTACAACTGACTCAACAAGTGATTGGTTAATGATAGCAGTGATGATTGGCAAAAGTTCATTTACACAATGTATCAATAGCCAGGTAGGCATCAGGTCCAGACTACATGACTTTGGTGGGGACCTTGCAATTAATGTTCGTACCTCATCCTCAGTGGTAGGGGCAAATGATAAGAGAGGATTTCCAGTAAAAATGCTATCATCCGACATAATATCAGACATCGCAGGTACTGGATTTCCAGTAAAAATGCTATCATCCGACATAATATCAGACATCGCAGGTACTGCATCGATCTCCTCACGGATGCCTTTTATTTTGCTCACAAAGAAATGGCCAAATGTATTGGCGAGATCTTCAACACATCTGTATGTTGGCAACCAGACAGATGTGGAGTGTTAGCCCTTACTCTACCAGCACGTTTTCTTTAAATGCGCCTGGGAGGCGGGGTCAAAGACGGGGCACCCAAAAACGGCAATAATATCGCCGCGTGGTCACGAGTAAGGGTGAAAGGGCACGCAAATCCGACGGGAGACGCATTTGGGGACTCATTTCCGACTTATGTTTTCCAAATTTTAAAAACGGATGCATTTTCGCCCGATGCAATTGTCACTGACGGGACAGTATTGTACGCCACTGAATTCGTGCACGGGTGAGGAGATCGTGGTAAACACGCTGGCCCCAAATTTTGTTCCAAAATCGCGTAAGAGGAACCAGGACCCTTCGTAAAACGACAGAAAACTTTTTGGGACCTTCCATGATCCGTGTCTGCATTGCAGTTCTAACACATTACATACCCCAAATACTCCAATACTTTCTTTCAAAAGTGTCCTTATCTTTAGAAATTCCTTCTAGATTAAACGTTCTTCAGAAATACTGCTCGGGAAATACTGTTCCATCAACAAAACAAGTATCCATTATTAATCTATTTTGATAAAAAAATAATAAAATAACTGCAGTACAGTGCCATGTGGCCTTATCAAAATCATGTCGCGCACCGACGCGGCCACGGCGGCACGTGCGTGCAGTTCGCTGGCGTTATATTTATTAGTACGCGTATCGGTGTTGTGCACCCCCGTACCTCAGGTTTTTTTTTTTTTTTTAAAGGTTACAAGAGCGTACGGTTGAACTGAAAGGAGTATATATACAATATTGGCTTACAGTACCCATTTTTAATCATTTCAGGATTACCAGCATGTTTTAGTTACTTACAAGATTAAGAGAAATAAAAGGAGAAGTTAACTATATATTTGTATGTGCCGTAAGTACAGTAATTAAAGCGTAACCGGTGACGTAAATAGACGGTGTAGTCGCGATGTTAGGACCGAGGCGATTTCCACGTTAAAACAGATTGGACGGAATCTCACTCTGTATTGCATGTAATGCGTAGCATGTAAAGCATACAGAGGGAGATGTTATCTCACTTGTAAATTTCTATTTTCATGGAATATTATCAAATGAGAAAATCAAAATTTTCTTGAATAACTTTTACAAAGAGTCGTGGAACACTTTTTCCAATAAAGTAAACTGAATGTAGGCCTATATAAAATTTTCATGGCAATTTTGAGACTTTTACAGGTCTGCCATCCCTCTTTATATTCACTTGAAGAAATACTAAAAGGTTTTTCATCACTTATGATATATAATTTAAGCAATAACTATTTTGTTTTTAGGAATAAAATGTGCCCACAATTCTCAATCCTGGCAGAAAATTGTAATCTTGTTTCCAATGTAGTTGGCAAAACTACTGGTCTTATTTCTAATAAGACTTACATTTGCCACACCCATTGCCAATATCTGTGTATCATGTGCCTATTTCGACTTACTTGGCCTAAACTTGACTTAAACAGACAATTAATTACCAATGATCTTATATATGAAAGGATCACCAAGCTTAGTTCAAACATTTTTTCATTGCATCCCAAATGTGGTTCGTCAATAAGAAATTAAATATGAGCATTTCAGTACTGCTTGTCAGATGAAAGGCTACATGTAGTTTACAACTTACAAAGGTCATTAGACAGTCCTAATTTTTAGAGTTAAAATATAATACAGTGGGCTAGGTACATAAACATATGTTAATGAGATAGGCCTAAATGTAGTCAAAAAATGAGTGGGTACCATGCAAAAACAATGCTTAAGTTAAATTAAGCTTTTATAAGTTAACTGAAGAGCCAATAATGCAGTACCATTTTTGCATTGTGTTGTTTAATTTATTCACTGGGCCTAGTTTGAATTGAATTGTAATTTGTAGCATGAAAGTTCATACCTACCTATGATGTTTCCTGGACGAAAGTCTAGTAGCCTGAGATTCCAGACCTAGAAGTGTCAAGTGATTCGTGACTCTCGGCCTTGAAGTGAAAGCGAAAAGCCCGATTACACCAGTGCTTATCCAGCCTGTTCCTAAACAAATTTAGATTGCATGCTTCCACAACCTCATTAGGTAAATTATTCCATAACTTGCAAATCCGATTGGAGAAAAAATGATGTCGAACGTTGGTAAATGAATGTGATTGAAGAAATATTCTGTTTTTAGATCTTGTTCTAGTATTATTACGAACAGGTAATACATTTGTAACTTTTG
The DNA here is from genome assembly GCA_020152595.1 of Chiridota heheva. Classification (NCBI taxonomy): domain Eukaryota; kingdom Metazoa; phylum Echinodermata; class Holothuroidea; order Apodida; family Chiridotidae; genus Chiridota; species Chiridota heheva. The sequence continues at coordinate 25,445 of JAIGNY010000044.1, forward strand.
TATCATATATATGTGAGACCATCTTATATACTTCAATCATATCACCTCTTGCTCTTCTGTAAATTATTCTTGGTAATTTAAGATTGTTAAGCCTGTCAGGATATGGCAGATTACGGAAATGTGGGATAAGTTTGGTGGCTCTCCTTTGAACATTTTCGATCAACTCAATGTGTTTTTTTCTTTCATGGGTGCCAGACACAGTTTGAAAATTCCATATGAGGTCTTACAAATGCCTTGCAGAATTGGACTAAAGAGGTTTTGTCAAGAAATGTGAATGATCTACGGATGAGTCCAAGTATCATATTTGCCTTGTTGACTTTCTCGTTGATGTGAGCTTCAAAAGTAAGCTTGGAGTCAAAAGTTACTCCTAGATCCTTCTCATTACTTATAACATGGTGTAGCATATTACTTGAAGGAGAACAACGTACAATTTCTAGGACCTTGCACTTGTCTGGGTGAAATTTCACTAGCCATTTAGAAGACCAATTTGCCAAGGAGTCCAGGTCAGCTTGCAAGATATTATGGTCTTGAGTTGACCTTGTTGACCTATAAATCTTAGTGTCATCTGCAAAAAGGTAAATTGAACAACTCAGTGTCAGAGAGATCATTTATATATATAATGAATAGGATCGGACCCAAAACACTACCTTGTGGTATACCACTGGTCACTGTCACTGAATTAGAAGTACAACCATTACTAAAACACGCTGTGACTATTTGTAAGAAAGGATCTGATCCAGCTATATAATAGATGCACAATACCATATAACTTTAATTTATGAAGCAGACGTTTATGTGGCACCTTGTCAAAACCTTTCAAAAAAAGGAGATATACAATGTTAACCTTCTCATTATTTTCCCATGCTAGACACAGATCATCTAAAACCTTTAATAATTGTAGAGAAGTAGATTTCCCTTTCATGAAACCAAAATGTTGAGGATTAATTAGATTGTTGTTATAAAGATGTTCTATCAAATGGTCTCTAATAATCCATTCCATCGTTTTACCTACAAACTTGTTAGGCTCACAGGGCGATAATTTGATACTAAAGATCTGTTGCCCTTCTTGAAAATAGGTGAAATATTTGCCACTTTCCAATCATCAGAACGGTCATATTGTCTAAGGACAGTTGGAACAATGTAGATAGGTAGGGAGCAATGGTATCAGAACACTCATATGAAATCCTTGGATGATACCATCTGGTCCCGCTGACTTAGAAGTATTTAAACATTTTAATTTTTCAAGTACTGTTTCATGTGATATGGAAATAGAACTGGAAGGAACTTTAAGATTTCGTTTCTCAAAGTCAAGCATTTTACTATCATCTTCAACTGTAAATACACTCATGAAAAAATGAGACAAGACCTTGGCTTTTTTAAGGTCAGATATAGTTAATAATGGTATACCATGCTCATCGACCTCACTGGTCTGCAAGTCAGCTATGCCATGTTTAAAGTTTGTCTTAGATTTGGCATAACCCCAAAACTTTTTAGGGCTCGACTTAGCTTCAGATGCAATCATTTTTTTCATCTTCAATCCGTGCATTTCTGGTCATAGCACGCACTTGATTTCTTACACGACAATACCCTAAATATTTCTGGTAATTTTTTGTCTTGACATATCTCTGCCAACAACTTTTTCTTCCTTACTTTTTTCAGAATATCCTTGCAAAGGAGAGTGGTGCCTTTCTGCTTCAATAGACGAATTGGATCAAAAATTGGAACATATTTCAGACATATTATCTTTAAAAAACTTTCCAGCAAAGCCTGCTTGAACGTATCAGACAACTCATTATCATGTCTGCAAAATGACCTTTATCATACAGGTCACGCAGAGAAGTATTGCTATTATGATTAACACAGCAATTCAATTCAAATGTGATTACTCCATGATCACTCTTACCAATACCACATTGAATACCTATGTTAGAAATTAAGTAATAACAAGATCTAATTTATACCCAAATCATGCAGTGACCAAAACCTTTTAACGTATTAAGGCATATTTTTTCTAACTTCGAGGCCTAAATACCTCTGCCATATCTAAGTTCTATTCTATTTTTTTGTCTAAGCCTAGTGTTTGTTAGTATTAACGTTAGTATTATGTTTGTGTTGAATCTTATGCCACGCAAAATGGAATATTGTGTAGGCCTAGGCCTAATGTTAGGCCTGTTATTATCTTAGGCCTTTGAAGAGGAATTTAGTCGAAATCTATGAACGAAATCTACACTTGTTGTTCTTTTAATTGTTTGTTTTTCTTTTCAGCAAAAATAAATTCACTAACATTACAGTAAGCCTACTTAAGCTAGACATGTAACTTGTAACGATAAGACTAAGAAGTTCAGCGTTATCGAATATTGGCTCTAACGTTAGCCCATTGGCAAAAGTTCGCTAACATTTTAAAATAAAGCCTATCATCTCGTAAGAATTTATTTACAAATTGTGATTTTGACGCCAATTTAGGCTTCCAGAATAAAATAAGTTCTTTTTGAGTGAAATATATACGGTTTTCGACGGAGAAGTCAAAAAGCAATTTTAGAGGCAAAATTTGCCTTAGATCAATCACTGAGAATCTAGTTTATTTGTTTACGTTTTCTCTTGACTCGCAGCGATGTACGATCTGCTAGCTTGCGCTGCGCTTTGCCTACCAAAATTTGGTTTGTTAACAAAATTGCCACCGGATGACATCATTTTGCGTTTGGTGGATTAGGTCTATACTTGCATACCAAGTGAGACAACGCATAATACACTTGTAATGTTAAAAACTACTCGGAAGAACAACAAATAACAATCATGAAATGAAAATCCCTCTCAAAACTTACAAAAGTACTTACGAGGTGTGATTTTGATTTCATTAGCGTCTTCAAACTTTAAAGTATCTTTCCAACTAAGTTACAAATGAAATGAAGGTTTTATACGTAAAAAAACAACATGTAAATGACATTCCGGAATAAATGACATTCCGATTCCTTCGCAAAGTCCCTCACTTTAGGTAACACACACACAATTAGTGCTCGTATCACCCGAAAACGCTGGCACTGCTATTTTGAAAATGTTTGTCAGTAAATGCGCGCAGTGTTCAATATAATGTTATACGCGCGTTGACTTCACCGTCGCTCTAGATCTATTGTTCGACAACTTTTCAACTAATTAGATACATCCATCCAAGGCTGTTTGAAAAGTCAGTCACAAAACGCAACTTTTCAGTTTTCTTAATTTAGAGTATTCGAGATGACGTCACACGAACGTGCGTAAATCTGAAGAACAAGTTTGTCGGTGAATACATAAGCATTTTAACATTACAGCCAGTGTGAAATCAGTCACCTTTAGAGGCCATAATATCTCTATGTTCACTTTGGTACTTTTGCAGGAAATTATTGCAAATGTGCAGGAAATATCGTAGAAAAGATCATTTTGAAGTTTGAAATATATGTAACGTGCGTAAGTAGAATAAAGCGTGGTGTTCACTTGTGCACACATCTTAGCACGTTCTCACCAAGAGTCCCGAATGTTCCAAATGACCAAATTCGGGATGACGTCACAATGCGTGCGCAATTGAGTTGTCGGTGCAAACAAACCCTACTACTCTACATTGACACTAATATTCTTTATTTCCCTACCGCCTATGAATCAAAGTTTGACCTTATGTTTTAAAGAATATCAAAATCAGCATATGCCCAGTTTTCAAAATATTTGCTTCTCCTGATTAAGAGGAAATAACAGCGTCTATTAAAACAAAATCAGAGACCTTAATGGTTAGATAGCGTGCGTAAAAAAATAAATAAGAACTTCGATAAAATGCCCGGATGACCGAATACACAAATTAAACTAACGCACAAAACGTAAGTGAACGTCTCATTATGGTATCATTGTATATATTTATCTATTTTGTATTACGTAAAAGTGATACATGATGATAAAAGTTATTGTTAAAAGTTGACCTGCGATCGTCGCGGAAAAGCCTTGTTACTCTGCTCTTAGTCGAAATTCATCTACGCTTCTATGATACGCCAATGCAACAGTTTCTGAATCTGAATCTGAATTGGTTAAGTCGGCAAAAATCCTTCAAGAGGCCAACCGAGCGTAAAAAGTATGAGTAAAAAATATAGAAAAAACTAATTAGCAATACAAGTGTTAGTAAGTTTAGCTTTGAAACAGTTGAGACTTGTGCATGCATTGTCTATGTACATTGTCTGACGGTAAAGCATATCAATCCTTTAGTGTGTGAGGGAAGAAAGAGTGTTTATATACATTCTTTTTAGCATAGGGAACCTGGAAATTAAGGTCATGATTATTTCTTGTATTAGTTTCTGACGGTGGGGATAAGTTCATCTTTATTAATGGCGACAAGATTGTTATTGATTTTATATAGCATATGTAGCCGGGTGTTGTATCTTCTTGTTTTAAGCAGGGGCCAATCTAATTTATAAAGCATGTTTTTTACACTAGATTTATAAGAGTAGTCTGCCATACAGAACCTGGCTGCTCTCCTTTAAATAGATTCAAGTTTATCCACATCGCACTGGTGATGGGGTCCCAGACTGCAGATGCGTACTCAAGTACTGGCCTGACTAGAGCTTTATAAGCAGTGGATTTAACGTCGGTGGGACAGTTTGAGAGGTTACGTTTTAATAGGCCAAGTACAGAGTTAGCTTTCTTGGTTATGTTATGTATATGTTTATCCCATCTAAGTTTATTATCAATTTCAACACCTAGGTATGAGTGGGAGTTGACATATTTTAGTGGCTGGTTGCATAAGGTATAAACAGGTGATTTAAAGCATTTCTTGGAGGAAATTGACAAGATGTAGCATTTAGAGGGGTTAAAATTCATTTGCCATTTGTTTTGCCATTGTTTAAGTTTGTTAAGATCATCTTGGAGGATTTGTTGGTCAGAGGGGTTATCAATTGTTCTGTACACAAGGCAGTCTTCAGCAAACAGTCTAACTGTGCTCTTTATATTATCAGGGATGTCATTTACATAAAAGAGTTAAAGTAATGGACCCAAGACAGTACATTGTGGTACACCGGATAAAACCTGTTTAGAATTAGAGATTTCACCATCACAGACAAGACGCTGGATGCGGTTGTTGAGGAATGATGCAAACCAGGCCAGAAGATTTCCATCAATGGCATAGGCGGAAAGTTTGGATAACAGGCGCTGGTGGGGGACTTTATCAAAGGCTTTTGAGAAGTCAAGAATAGCCATAGAGACGTTACTGTTTTGGTCAATTTGTTTAGAGATATCATTTATTGTTAAGAGAAGTTGTGTTTCAGTCGATCTTTTTGCACGGAAGCCATGTTGTAAATCAGTTAAGATATTATGCTCATCAAGGAATTTCATCACATGCGAGTGGATTATATGCTCAAGGATTTTACTACAAACGCAGGTGAGGGAAATAGGTCTATAATTAGCTGGGTTTTGTTTATCACCTTTTTTAAAAACGCTACATATGTTTGCTTCTTTCCACTTGTTAGGAATAGTACCATTATCGACAGAGGTTTGAAAGAGATCAGTTAGAATTTCATAGAGGTCATCAGCGTGTGTTTTTAGAAACCATGGTGGTATTTGGTCAGGACCTGAGGCTTTGTTGGGGTCTAGGTTATGCACTCGCTTTTTGACACCTTCTGGGGTAATTATAAGTTGGTTTATTTTGCTGTTGGTAAGTGGTTTAGTTACAGGAATTTGGGAGGTGTTTTCTTCTGTGAAAACACTGAAAAACTGGTCATTTAGAATGTTAGCTTTAGTTTTACTGTCACTGCAGAGTTTACCATTATTTAGTGGATCAGACACACCTACAGAGTTACTTCTTAATCTTTTGATATAGGACCAGAATGCCTTTGGGTTTTCGTTAAGTGAGTTTTTAAGTTTATCACAGATGAAGGTGTTTCTAGCTTCTTTGAGGTTTTTATGGACAGCCTTTCTAAAGCTTGTATAGGTAGTCCAGTCATTGGCTTGTTGATTAGTTTAGCTTTTTTAAATAGTTTATTTTTTTTCCTGCAGAGACGGCGTTGGATACGGGTAAACCAGGGCAAATTTAGTTTAGTTGAGGTGAATTTGTGAGGCGTGTTTTTATCAATAATCAATTTAATTTCCTGTTCAAAGAAATTCCTTTTTTCATCAAAATCAATGGAATATATAAAATCAGAGATTTCACCATCACAGACAAGATGCTGGATGTGGTTGTTGAGGAATGATGCAAACCTTATAACGTTTTAACGTTATAAGGTATGTAGGTTTTCTGACTGTATAGTAGCCATGTAGTGGCTATAGCGTATACTACAGTCAGATGTTATCTCCAAATTCATGCGATAATTTGTTGAAAAAGCTGTCAATCATCTAACTCAGACAGGTTAATTAAAAAGCGAGATTAAGGAATTTCAGGATCAGAAGAGTGCCCTACCGCCAAGTTGTGTCGTAGGCTTTTTCAATGTAAAAGAAAATGGAGATGGTGTGGGAATTCCTAATGAAGGCTTCACAAACATGCGTCTTACTTGATCACGTGATCCACACAATTTCCGATTTTTGGTTACTGCAGAATGAAATAGTGTGGAATAGGTTCTCGTTGGAAGTTTTGGCAAAAGTGGAGGTTAAATAGTTGGAGATGTCCCTAAGGCACATGGTTCCACTCACTCTTACAAAATTTTCATTATTTTCTAAGAAATATCCTCAGATTTTCATTTAATTTTGATATTCAAATTGGTAACCTGCCAGAATTTATGCTTATGACATTTTTTAATGTTGTTCAAACATTTTTGTAATGCTGTTCAGGCATTGCATTTTCTGCCCAAAAATAGCCATTGATTTTTTCGATATTTACTGATATTTCCCTAGATTTGTCTCCCTCAATCCACCGCTGCCACCCATTGTATATGCTTATAAAAACAACAATACAGTCCATTGTTTAAACTTTGATGAGATGTATACTTTATGTTGATCACAAAGAATGCACTTTTACTTACACTAAACACATATAATCTATGTTATCAAATTTACAAGATCCAAAATCAGAGATACACAAATATTGCACAACGAAAGAAACACAATCCTGCAATAAATACACTACAATATTTACTTCATATGAAGACTAAAGGTCGAATGTGGAATTTCAATGGAATCACATAATAGGAATAAAATGGAATTCATCGTATACCTTTCTCTACAATAGTAAAGTGTAAATAAATATAACATTTCAATAAAGCAAAACTATTTGGGAATTAGTGCAGTGGTAAAAGGTTAGTCTATACTGTACGATAGATGCCATTCAAAAGCCATTGTGTCATAAGGGAACAGGCCATTGTTTAATCGCAATGATCATCATTTTTTTTTTTTTTTTTTCTGAACAAAAATAGTAGCATACGTCATATAACTGTATTGGGGACCAAATGCAATTTGTTCAACAGGTATTGATCAGTATAAATCCTTCCTTTGTTCGAGGCTACAAGCCGCAGCTGCTCGTTTGGTTGCCAAACAAAGGACCTGCCTTGCCTCATTTTTACACTTGGCGATATAATGTTACGTAAAAAAAGGGATTATGCATAGAATATTCCTACACAACAGGTCTTTAAAAATCGGCGATGCAACTCGATTAAACAATCGCCTGACCCCTAAGAGGTCTTTAAAGAAATTTTTAATAAATATTCTAAACATTTAGTGAACTTTGAGACATGAAAGACTTCCGCCTTTCCAGGGTGCATTTCATGTACACGGCCTTTGCTTTCATACGCCAACACGGTCAAGCGACCAAATAGCGAGTTACTACTATGAAAAGGCCTACTAAGTCTTGTTTAGTATTTTGATTCTACAATACTTTCCGCGGTGACAAAACTTTTTAAAAGAACATAATTGGCTAACAGTGTAACTAATGAATATGCATAATGGTTCTTGACAGTACTCTATTTATAAGTTATATAAAGTCACTGATAAAGGAATACACTAAACTATACATAGCAAAGAAGATCCAAACAAATTATTTCAGCATTGCGCCCTCCCTAACTGCATTCTTTCCATTCTACCTCTTTCATAATGGCTGCCATTGCATCGTTAGTCTAATGTAATCTAGCAGGAATTAAAGTGTCTTCATATGTGATTGTTTCAAAGTGATTTAGTTTTATAGTACATTCTGCGAGATTGATTGGTATTTTAGACAATAACTCAAGATTGTGTGTAGTGTTTGGCAAATAAATTAGGACAACTGTACTACAAGTTTATACTTTCTTTCATGGCAGTGCACCAAGAAAAGCTTGTGCTATGCTGCTACCATGAACAGAAGTAAACTTCACACCCAAGTGCACGACATGCACCCTTGCTGCCCTTACATCAATCTTCTGATTTTCCACATGTTGGAAAATCAAAGATCTCAAGGCCACCAAAAATTAATGCATTACTGCCCCCACACTCCATACATACTGTACAATTATACATACACTGTACGTATGGATTTTATTTCGGGAATGGTTTAGGCATGGCACAGCGTGTACACTATTTAAAAAATATTAGGTGAGGGCGCTGCGAGTAGCAATGTCGTAGATGTTGCGGCACATTACTGATATGACTAAAGCTTGAATGTTGAATTTTAATGGAATTACAAATAGGAAAACAAAGAATTCATCATCTAACATTTGCAACATATAGTAAAGTCTCAGATAAAGTAACACTATTAATTGACTGGTATCATTTCATCAATAAATTCAGAAGTGAACGGCACCGTGCTCATAACGTCACTTCTGTTGTTCCATTCTCCTTATGGATTTCGAGAAATTTGTGATGTTATCGATCACACAAGTTCAGCGGATGTGTGATTGACAACATCTAAGATTTCTCGCGATCAGTAAGGAAAATTAACAACCAGAAGTGATGTTATGAGCACAGTGATGTTTACTTCCAAATTTACTTTTGGGACGATACCTTTCGTTTAAAGGATTAGCATAGTGCCAAGGTATGCTCATATTGTACAATAAAGTAGCGTAGTGGTAAGGTATGCTCATATTGTACAATAAAGTAGCGTAGTGGTAAGGTATGCTTATATTGTACAATAAAGTAGCATAGTGGTAAGCTATGCTTATATTGTACGATAAAGTAGCATTAGTGGTAAGGTATGCTCATATTGCACAATAAAGTAGCGTAGTGGTAAGGTATGCTCATATTGTACAATAAAGTAGCATAGTGGTAAGGTATGCTCATATTGTACAATAAAGTAGCGTAGTGGTAAGGTATGCTTATATTGTACGATAAAGTAGCATTAGTGGTAAGGTATACTCATATTGTACCATAAAGGAAATTTAGAGGTTACAGTGTTAAGGATGTCTTTGAATAAATCTAGAATGAATATTCTTAACAATTTAGTGAACTTTTACACAAAAGCTTGAATGTTGAATTTCAATGGAAACAAAATAGGAATAAAATAAGGAATTCATTGTATACTCTTCTCTATAAAAAGAAACGTCTAAATAAATAGAAAATTTCAAAGGATAAATATTGTAATTTTAATTGTAAAACTGGACCCAGGTTACATTATATAAAACTGATGATGCTACACTTTAAGCATCGGGACAACATTTGAAAAACTCCAAGACTGAGAGACTACCCCATTGGATGACTACCACCTTGACCTTGGATGATGACTATCCTTGGATAATGACTATTCCTTGGATGACTTTTCCCTGGGATGACTACCTCCTATGATGACCTACTACTTTGGGATAGTGACCACCTGGGGTGACTACAACGCCATAGATGACAACCACTATGGATGGCTGCACATGTTATGACCACAACCTTGGATGCCTACATTATTTTGGATGACTACCCCTTTGAATGCCTATCATCTTGGATGCCTACTCATTTGGATGCCTATCATCTTGGATGCCTATCATCTTGGATGCCTATCATCTCGGATGCCTATCATTGATACAAATACCCTTCATAAACACTCACCACAAACAATTTCTTACAAAATCGATCCCAAAATGTGAAAAATATGGCTTATTTATCTCCAAATGTATGCTTATTACATATTGGACAATACAACACTAACGTTATGTGAAAGTTACAATGTATCGTACAGTAATACTTACAGCCTAATGTAACAAGTGAAGTTCACTAATCATAAAGAAATAACGAATCTGAAATAACGGATCTGAACTTGAGAGGATATTTTCTCTTTATCTACGAGAATATGTCCTAAAATAGTTAGCATATAGCTAATTAAGCGACATTCTGATGTTTGACTCAATGAAACTGATGTTTTGAAGTAGGTCAATGTGACACTAGAAGTTATGCATTGTAGACCTCGCTGTGTCCTTATTCTTACATCACACGCGCATGCCTTTTTTTAATAGTGGAAGTCCAGCTTAATTTGGGGCTTAATTTTTCACTTTTTTGCGAATATTTAAGAAACGAGTGGAATTTTTTGATAGATGTGGGTTAATAAAACGTTCAGAAAATTTAAAAAAAGGAATATTAATGGCAAAATCGCTACCTGGCCATATACATGTAAAGGAGACATGAAGTCTGACGTATTTCTTCATATGATAAAAATAAAAATAACAAATTTTCTGACCAAAGTCGCACACCTCCCAAAGCAATCTAACAGATTTTTTGTACTTGTTAAAAACTTTAATGCTACTACTATAGGAGCCGCCATTTTAATTTAAAACATGCAGGAAATGATGTCATCAAGTCCAGCAGGATGTTGGAATGTTTTGTATTTCTTTATAATTTATCTCAAGCTTTAATCTCATGAAAAATTGTTTTCCTTGTGTAAGGGTCAAGGATATTTTGTGTACACATGAAATTATCAAAATAAGCTGTTAAAATTTTGTGTCACATCATTTGGGAATAACAATTTTTACTCAAATTTATAAAAAAAGACATAATCTTGAAGTCCTTGTTTGGGAAATGGTGTTATCATGATCAAGATTTTTGATACCTAATTGAACAAAATGGCTGCCTTCATGTGTCAAGCCTACATGTGTCAACCCTCCATGTGTCAACTTCAAACATGAATAACTTGAGATAGAAATCAGATTTTGACTTGCTGTTTTGGTAGTTGGTCTAAATTTGTATCCGCTATCATATGAAATAATGTTTGTATCAGACTTTGTCTCCTTTTAATTATTTTCTTTTCTCATACTTTTGTTACGCTCAGTTGGCATTCATGTCCTCTAGAAGGATTTTTGCTGACTTGACCTATTCAGATTTAGATTCATGGCGGTTGACGTTCATGTCCTCTAAAAGGATTTTTGTTGACTTCAGATTTAGGTTCAGATTCATGAATATCTGCCCCTAATCACTTAATATACAAGTCGGCAAAGAGAAAGAACTTCTAACCCAACTTATAACTCTACTCAATATTGTTATGTACTTCACTGTTAGGCATATGCCGGGGAAAGCACACATAAGTCACAATGACTTGTTTTCAGTGTGTACCCAATGAATTTGCCAGGATGGAAAGTGGATGAACACTGGGTTAAGACCCTGCTCTTTTCAAGAAGTGTATAGAGAACCAGGCAGGAAGAGAAACTCCTACCATCGGGACCGACGGCTTTATGTCCCCTCCAAAGGACGTTGAGCACCACCCAATTTTCACAAAGGTCGGGTGGGGGAAGTATGATGCAGAAGACAAAAACTCTGCGCTTGATGTCAGCGTATATCATTCTGCATATCTGTGAAAAAATCGCTGATTAAATTGCTGTTAGAATTGAATCTGGGACCTCCAGCATCTCAGTTGTACGCTCAGCCGACTGAGCTACCTGCCTCCCTAAATCTCTACAAAGCTTCCAAATAAAGTGGCAACATGAATATTGCCCTTTATGCAATTAAAGTACAAATGTTAGCTGCTGCAAATGTGACAAGTGAAACAGAGAGCTTTTCAAACATCACATGAAATTCCTCTGTAAAAACTTACAAAATCAAATTTTGTGCAATACTTTGAAACAATTCTTAAACAATGAAAGAGTTGAGATGTAGTTAAAAAAAGTACTGTCACTTGGTATCATTATTATATAAATATATGAAGAAAACACAGCCAGACAATAAAGTTAAATCTTTTCAACCAGTGACAAAGACAACAGAATATAATATTCCTCTATGAATGTCAAAAATGGCCATACAAAGCTATCTGTCGCCACCATTCATTACAGGTATTAAACTTATCATAAAAATCACTTTCGGGGCTTTTTATGCCAGAATGTGATAGATTTGGGATATTTTGTGAAGTTTTCCATAAAACTAATATCTAATCGATGAGAGTAATTTCAATAGGGGGTCACTGAACGCTTTGTCCCTTATTTTAGGCCGAAGTGATAAGGTGTTGTGCACACTCACCGAATGACTGAATTTTGACAAAATATTAGGCGTATTTTGGAATTTCAAAGCAGGTGAATGACTGAATTTTGACAAAATATTAGGCATATTTTGGAATTTTAAAACAGGCAGAAATATGCACTCTACAGAGTGCTAATATTACAGTTAGTTTTGTCCTACTTATACCAACAAGCATTGTGACTAATGCAGTTCCTCTTAAAGTTCTTTGTTCAGTCCAGGAATCTTCTCCACTTTTTGTTCCATTTGACCTTGTTCTCAATAATCCAGATCATGATCCACTAATGATAAACCAGGTCCATGATTGTAATGTCATGTGTTCACGTTGTCACTTGAATGTGAACTTAGACCCACTGCAGGCGATCTGATCGCAGCGCAAGAGTGAACCTAAAGTCCAAATGTGAGCCATTGTAAAATCTGTGAAATGCAACAGAGCAGGCTAACGGTCTGTGCGAAATGAACAAGTTATAAGAGTATATTGGGTTAATAACGTGAACGTGACCTGAATTCACACACGTTTCTTGAGAATCTCATCAGTGGATCTGATCCCCTGCTCCGGATCACAATCCTACCCTTCTTGGATCAAGATCAAGTATCTGCAATCAGATGCAGTCATTGTTCTCACAGTAAACAATCGACGGATCAGATTGCCTGCAGTGGATTTGATCTTGAACTTGTACTCAAGTGAGAACAGGTCCCTTCTTACCATACAGAACTGTAATCCAAACGTGCCTTCTCAGAAGGACATACACCGTTTAATTAAAATTATCTTTTGCCTTCTTTATAACTGTGTAATTATAAATATGAAAGGAGAAACACAATAATGACTATTCTGTGAAGGGCAAAAGCAAAACAAATTTTACTGAATTTCAAACATGTGTAATTGATACATTAACCTAGTTTACCCTGTTGTATCACAAATATATCAAACTACCACTGGGGGTGGGGTGAGGGAGGGGAAATATTCAGTGCCCTGAATAAAATTCTACAATTAGAACCCATCAGTTTAACACTTTGATCCTCCTTTGTTACATATTTGACACAGCAATCAAGTTTACCGTGCTGCCTCACAAATATATCAATCGAGCAATTTCAAAATTTAAAATGGTGGGGGTAGGAGGAGGGACAATATTAAGTGTCCTGAAGAAAACTCCACCACTGGAACCCATCACAGCTTTAACACTTCCAACCTTACTTTGTTACACATTGAATATTATTTACAGCATCCACTTAACAATGAAATAATCAGCTTCCCTCAACAATTTGACATATTCCAACCAATCACACATTTACTTTTCTACCTTCAAGCCTCTCCAAAATGAACATTACGCAGACAGCACCTGAAAATTATTGTGTAGACTACCCAATCTGCTTTATTGTGTATTCTACCCAACTTGCTTCATTGTGTAGTCTACTCAGCCTGCTTCATTGTGTAGTCGACCCAACCTGCTACATTGTGTAGTCTACCCAACCTGCTTCATTGTGTAGTCTACTCAACATGCTTTATTGTGTAGTCTATCCAACCTGCTTCATTGTGTAGTCTACCCAACCTGCTTCATTGTGTAGTCTACAAACCTGCTTCATTGTATAGTTTATCCAGCCATCTTCATTGTGTAGTCTACAAAACATACTTCATTGTGTAGTCTATCCAACCTGCTTCATTGTGTAGTGTACCCAACCTGCTTCATTGTTTAGCCTATCGTACCTGCTTCATTTGTAGTCTGTCTAACCAGCTTCATTGTGTAGTCTATCCAACCTGCTTCATTATGTAGTCTACCCAACCTGTTTCATTGTGTAGTCTACCCAACCTGTTTCATTGTGTAGTCTACCCAACCTGCTTCAAAAGCATATCATGTACCTATAAATGTCATATTCAATGTCCCCCTCATGTTGCTTAGGGTTCTAGATGTCTCCTAGTAAAACAAGTTTTACCTGGGGCAGGGCTACCGAGAACCAATGGGAGCCTGGAAGGAATCTTGAACACATGGGCCCAGGAGCATCACAAGGGCCCCATTGATAAACCAAAGTTGATTATACAGACTATAAAGGCTATCTTTTGAATTTGCATCCCTTTCATTCATTTTTACATGCCCCCTGAAACCAGGGTCCCAGGGACCCCTTACCTTTATTTGCTGGTGGTACTGACATGCCGAAAAATTCTCTTTAAGCCTACCTGCACCCGACACCTGACTTAATCCTGAAAACAATTACCAACCCGACTTCTGTTCAGTGTATTGTGTTTCAACTCCAAACAATGATTGTTTATCTGCCATTCCTATGCACACCACAGCCAAGTAGCCCACAGTTATTTGTGTGTGTAAGATTACAGAAAACCAGTGCTGAGTAATCAGGGCACTTCTGTGTTGGAAACTAATGATACAAATACCTGTGTATCATATGCCTGAGGTGATGTGTGCAATAACTGTGAATGCTTGACGAACCACTTCTCTTAAAGAAAGATATTGCTTATGGACCTGGTGCAAGACGCTGTCTTACAATCCTAATAAATGCTTTTAAACTTTCCTTATAATTAAATAGTTTTTAGTGATAAAGTATCGTATATCAACTACAAAGACCACATTAAAGAAATTGAAAACTGTTAATGATTATTACTATTATCAGAGAATGTCTGTCTTTAATGGTTTTCTTCAAACTTTCCAAAAACACCCTTTTTTCTTTCATACATCACAAATTTAACTTGCCATAACTTGGCAACTACATGGGCTTTGTTGTTAATTCAAGACTATTCAAAAATGAAAGCTGGATTCAGTGAGTATAAACAATTACCTCTCCATACCTTTTCAAAATCGCAGTTGGGGCCCTTTATTAATAATGTAAATTGAATGAGTCTTCTCTTCCACATTGTAGAGTAAGCAAAAGTAGTTTGAGGATAAAAATCAAAACTTACTTCCATAGACCACCATAGGATAGATATGGGATAGATCCCCATACAGTACCCCGGGAGGGTGCTGTTCAAGACTTTCATCACTTGAATATTCAGGTTTTCATAAATATTATCTTGAATATTCAACAGTACTTTATATACTCATACAGCACAAGCAACTCTCAGAGACATAATTTCAATACAGTGCTGAATACTTCCAAAGCGAAACATAAACAGGAGTATTCAAATTACCTGCATATTTTCACATCCTAACGAAATGAATATTCAAACTTATTAGTAACCTGAATATTTATACATCTTAAACAACCAGAATATTCAAACTTCACAACTGTGT
This sequence comes from Chiridota heheva, assembly GCA_020152595.1. Classification (NCBI taxonomy): domain Eukaryota; kingdom Metazoa; phylum Echinodermata; class Holothuroidea; order Apodida; family Chiridotidae; genus Chiridota; species Chiridota heheva. Next base: position 41,008 of record JAIGNY010000044.1, read on the forward strand.
AAATATTCACTTCCTAACAACCCGAATATTTAAACTTCTTAGCAACATGAATATTCACACGTCTTAAAAACCAGAATATTCAAACTTCATAACCATGTGAATATTCACTTACTAACAACCTGAATATTTAAAGTTCTGCACTGTATAAATATTCACACATCTTAACTGTAATTAATGTTCGAACCTCATGAGGGCATGCATATTCAAACTGTTAACTACATGAATTTCAAACTTCTGCACTTTATGAATATTCACACATCTTAACTGCAATGACTGTTCAAACCTCCTGAGAGCTTGCTTATTTAAACTTACTGACTACATGAATATTCAAACTTCTAAAACCATGCTGAATATTCAGCAGTACAGACCACAAATCTTTCAGGGTTACCATAAGCACAACATACAGCCATACATATCCATTTGTACTGAATATTCAATACCAATGACAACAGTTCTTTTAACAGATACAATGCTACATACATCCAGTGCCATCAGTAAATGAATTCTGTGTTGTATGTACATAACCATTGTATTTACTAGCGAGTCTTTATCAAGGAGGTAAGTGGTTCAGTTGGTATGACTTACAATGGAGATATATTGAGTTTAATTACATTAAACTTAGAGATTTTTCCACAAAAACATTTAATATAAGTATGTTTGCTGCTTCACCAACTTCCCGTACAGGCATTGGGAGAAATGTCTAATGGTTGTATGGTGCTCACCAATGTATGAAGGAGTTAAATGGCCATAACAATGGCAGTGCCCCTCAGCCCTACCTACCCAGCTCTTTTATAATTCTCAAAATTAGCAGGATACAAACAACATCTTCGGGAATTGACCCAATAGGGAAGTGTCACATTGCTGGAGGTTCAGTACCAGCAAAGAGGATTATGTTTTCATTGTTATTTGTATCTGGTTGCTAAATATGTCAGAAAGTGAGAAGCTGATTTGGGTATAATTTGCGTCAGGCACCACAAATTGGGAATGACATCGGGGGACCTACCTCTCAACATTTTCTCCATGGATTTAGATGAATTGCAAAATCGATCCTGGGATCCTGGCAAGAAGTAGGGGACGAGTCTTTTTGTCCTCCCCTTGGTGAAGGAAGGGAGGGGGGGAGTTTCTTTGTCCTCCCCATGTTGTTGGAAGATCTACACCTACCCCTTGCCCAGCCACATTTTCTCCTTTGTTTTGGTCTAATTGGTTGCCCTAGTCCTGCCTGTGAGGCCGCTACTAGCTGGGCAAATGACAGCCCATTAGTACATGTTGGGGTAATCACAACACTTTGCCCTTTGGAGAAAGTCATCCCTGACTTCTTATCAAAATAGCAATTTACTGTGAAACTCTAAATCCTACCCGAATTCTAACTCTACTTGTATATCACTAGATGTAACATTCTTGCAGAGACCAAGTTAATTACATTCTCTGCATGAGCACACAGATACGGTGGAGTTAAGTCACCAATATCGCAGATGGATGAAAGTTAGTCAGCACTATCCAAGAGAGCAGTGTGTCATGAGGCGTGTAGTAGTGCATGGAATCTAGCTCATTAAACAGTCTGAAATACTGCATGCACTACAAGAGTTGCTTAACTTGTGTTGATAGTATAATGTGATGTTTAGCCATGCAATGACAAATTCTTCTGAGGAGCATAGTTTTAAAGAAATTTGGTGTAGTGGCTCAGTGTTTAATGAGTCATGCATGTATGTGAAAAGTACTGGGCTTGGTTGGCATCACGAGCGCTGCATTGTGTCCTTGAGCAAGACAAATTAATTGCTCCAGTCCACTGTAAATGAGAACTTGGGAAGTTAACCTGGGATGTACTGTCATCCTATCCAGGTGGAATCATGTGTTCTCATCCACTTATGCCAAACAAACCGGGGATAAGCACTGGCCTAATGAGTCATCATGGCATGAGCATGGATATTTGGTTTTTAACATTTGAAGGGGAAAACCGTGTGAATGTAACAATGAAGCAGTTTCTTTAGGGCATCTGAGGATATTACAATTACAAACAAATTTCTGTGATCTTTGTGCTATGTTGTAAACAATGATGTTCTACTTTGAATAAAATTAAGCAATTAAGGTCTAACCTGAAAGAAAATAATACAATGGAGTCCTTGCAATCAAAGAACTGAAGACAATGAAGGTGAAACCCCAAAAATAAATATTGCTTCAAAAAATATTACATTGGTGAAATACTCAGGGTGGTAGAGATATGTGCCTGACAGAATGTTGTTTACTAAAAATGCAATAACCTGTTGTACGTCAACTTTAATGTGCTAACCTGTTGTACGTCAACTTTAATGTGCTAACCTGTTGTACGTTAACTTTAATGTGCTAACCTGTTGTCATCAACTTTAATGTGCTAACCTGTTGTACGTCAACTTTAATGTGCTAACCTGTTGTACGTCAACTTTAATGTGCTAACCTGTTGTCATCAACTTTAATGTGCTAACCTGTTGTACGTCAACTTTATTGTGCTAACCTGTTTGTACGTCAACTTTAATGTGCTAACCTGTTGTATGTCAAGTTTGATGTTGACGTCAAATATTGCTTCGAAAGTAAACTTAAAAGATATCACAAACTTTCCATCTCTGTACTAATACCTTTAAAACCTCAAACACTCAAGTTACCAAACAACTACCATCCAAATGGCTCATGACATTTCCATCGTTGATTCATATGCAAATGAGGGCATGAATATTCATGATCAATGCAAATCTGAATCTTCGGCTCTAGCCGTCGGAACCAATTCTTCTTTTGATGATGTCCGTCCTTGCATAAAGACTTCGTCCGGGTCTTCCTCTCCAAACATCTCTACGGACATGTGCTGAGTATAGTCCGTGCTAACGGAGGACGAACTCGTCGAAGATGAGTGGATGCGACTGTCAGAGGATGAAGTCTGCCCTCGCTGAGATGGCATGTATGACATGACCAAGTCGCCTACTTTACGAAATCTTCTTGATGGACCTAATAATACAGAAATATTACAGAATATAATTAAAAAATTATAATGCTAGAATACAAATTGGCAAACCTATTACAATGGCAATGCCAAAATAGTGTGAGTGCTTTAATAATTGGAACAATGAATATGCAGGTGAGTGCTGCATTTGTAAACGTTACAATAGTAGTAACCAGAACCAGATGGTTTTGTGGTTCCAATGCTTTTTTGTTCATACGTTGATTGATTTGCAAATTTTGTATTAACTGTCATGCCATTGCATATTATGATATATTTGTTCTATGGTATTTATTCATAAGCCACACCCACCATGCAGATTAACAAAAATGTTGACAACATTAGCATACATGTACACAATAATTAATAACATTATTATAACAAGTATGATGCAAAACCAATTGCTCATTTATATCCTATTTCAAGAATTTGTCGGTAAGCCCCGATTACTCATTAATATTCATGACACATTTCCACAACAGTAGAAGATATGTACAGACCATACCCATCTGTGTACCACATATGACAGAAGTCCTGATATATACTGCACATGAGGAATGGTAATTACAATGATTTTTAAGCACTTTCACACATTAAGCCACACCCACCCACCATGCATATTAATGACATCTGTTGATAACATAAACATGTGCACAATAACCAACAATATTATCATGACCAGTATGACGCAAAACGGACATACAGTTGCTCATGTATAAAGCTCCTCCCACTCATTAATATGCATGACCACCACAAACAATAGGACACATCTACAGACCATGGGCTATCTGTGTACCACACGTGATGTGAATCCAGTTTATCATTCTTGGGATATTGTGTTTACAAGCTCTTTTCAGCAAAATCATATTAAAGGAATATTCCCATGTTTTTTTGTAACTTTCTTAACAAAGAGAAATTTTTTAGAAACAATTTAGTACAAAAATCATGTTGATATGTTATTCCTACCAGGAGATAATTAAATTTTAAGGTTCACAAAATATGCCAATAAACAAATAGGAAAAGGCTCAGTGTGACATCACAGCAATACAATCTCCCACAAAGTTTATGTATTGCATTAAAATCTATCATCCTTTTTTACCAGTAAAACCTGCTAGAAAAATAAATTGATGAAGTTAGGTATTTGTATACATTGCCAAATATACCCCACTTCAATAACTTTTGGAAAATTGTTTCTAATCTTACAGAAACAACCAATTAACATTCAAAGAAATACATAAACATTTGCAATGGAATTGCCTCTATGACATCATCAAACACGAATTCATCATACTGTACAAAAACTTAAAAAAGCAATTGGGAAATCTTTAAAATCCTTATCTCCTGAACGGAATATGATATCAACCTGATTATTGTACCAATATGGCTCTAAAAGTATGCTCTTTCAAATAAAATTTGACAAAAAACCATGGAAATATTTCTTTAAGCTCCACCCATTACATATTGAATGAAATTCAACGTTTTTATACAATGAAGATGTACACACCAACTACCACCATAATTGTACCAAATATGAAACAAAACAGACATGTGATTGTTAGAATATGAGCATTTCAAGATTGTTACATTAAGCCCCACCTACTCGTTAGTATGCATGACATCACAACCCCAAAACAATAGGGTAAATCTGCAGACCATGGGCTATCTGTGTACCACACATGACATGAATCCAGTTTATCGTTCTTGAGATATCATGTTTACAAGCTCTTTTTCGGGAAAGCCATACATATTAAGGTCTCGCCCAGTTCATTAGACCCTTTTGTGTTTATCTGGTTTTTGTACCCGTTTATTTTATTGCATTTCAAAGATTTCACCAGTGTGTTAAAAAGTGACCTTGCTGTGTAAAGTGTGATGTCATAATTGCAGATCCATTATAGTTGTTTTGTTTGTTTGATGAGAGTTTAACGGCACCACGACAGCAAGGGTCAAATTGTGCCCGAGAGGTCAGATCATTCTAGAGGTAGAAAGGAAAGAAAACAGAGGGAGATTGAGAGAAACACAAGAACTAAATGCCAGAAACCTGGGATCAAGAGAGGAGGTGAAATGGGTGAAAAAACAAAGTAGAGAGAGTGGGGTGGGAGAGAAGGACTAAATATGGTTGTAGAGGGAAGCATGATGAAGGAGATAATTTTATCCAGAGGGTTTTCTGGAAGAGCTCAACTATTGAGTTGTGGGGAGCGAGGGAAGCTCTGGGAAGGTTGTACAGGGGGCAAGCAAGGAGAACGTGATGGATTGTGAGCATGCAGTGGCAATTGTTGCAGAGGGATTGGGGAAGCCAATAAGGAAGTGGGAGTGAGTGAGGTGGGTGTAGCTTTTCTAAGACGGTACTGTGATTGTTGTCGACACAGGACACGCTGGTAAATTATTTTAAATATAATAACTTTAAATATAATATGACATCCAGTTACTGCATCAGCCCTGTCATTGCCAGAGATGCCAACATGGCTGGGTATCCAGAAGAAAATATTACTTTTCCTGCAGCGGGTGGGCGAAAGGAGTTAACTGATTGTTTTGTATATCTATAAAATGAAAAATAATTTTTATTTTTATTTATTTTGTATTTTTATTTTAATTATTTTTATTTATTTTTATTTTATTGGGCAGATGGGCAAAGCACCAAAAAGATATTTGCCATAAATGTTTGAACACGCTGGTAAATTATTTTTTAATATAGTTTTTACACCAATGTTTCTTTAAATATAATTGACATCTAGTCTTCTTTAATACTCTAATTGGATTTAATTGATTTCTTTTTAAATGGATTTCTATTGTCAAAATAGACTGGAATAAAGCCTTCACATTGCCATTTTACTCTTTTTTTGGTACTCAATAAACTATGTACCAAAATAGCAAACAGAATTTTGTTTGCTATTCTGGTACAGAGTTTTTTTAAGTATAAAAAAAAGGAGTATAATGGTAATGTGAAGGCTTTATTCCAGTCCATTTTGACAATAGAAATCCATTTTGGAAATAGAAGCAGTTTACTGGTAATCTTTAATATGAATGTGTAAATCAACTGCAACTATTTCATTTTACAAGAATGCAATTATTAAAAATCAAACCTCATTTTTTCTCTCAAATAATCATGAATTTACAAAAAGAGACAACATCGCTTTTTGACCAAGAGTGCTGTTCAGATTTTTCAACCCTAACTCTTTATCATTCATTGTGCTCACCTGCCATGATGCTGAAATGAAGAGCAAACCCTGTTGATCGCCGACCCGAATCCCCCTTCCCCGTGTTTAAAATTTCTATCTGAAATCTGATTGGTTTAATGAAGACTGCGCTACTTCCGCCTCTTCGATAATCCACTCGGAAGATGGCTGGAGGATGGACAGAATATACCATGTCTGGGATCTAAAAAAGACAAAGAACAAAAATGAGGTGATGTTAGTAACCTTACAAACAATAGGCTTTTTTATACCACGTCATTCTATGAAGATCATTGTACCTCCAGTCAAGTTCTCCGGCTGCCCGATAAGTCAGCATACAGGAACTTGGGAGTTGACTGGGCCAGGATGGGAAGTGAATAAACACCATGTTTTATTTCACACTTCTCTACTCGGATAGAGGTCAGAGTACCAGATAAGGGATGACTGTCCTGCATCAGGACCACCATTTGACATCTATATGCATCGGATGGTTAGCGCCATCTAGCCATTGTTCACTTCTCCCAAGGCGGAACGAACGAGAGGGGCAGGTAATACAGACAAGAAGCTGCTACCTTCGTAGATCTGTCTGCATGACTAAGGACGAATCTCCTGATTGAATCTTGTGCCTGAATCTCCTGGCTAAATCTCCTGGTTGAGTCTTCTGGTTGAATATCCTGGCTGAATCTCCTGGCTGATTCTCCTGAGACTCAAACCTGGAACCTTCGGTATCTCAATCTTGCACTCTACCAACTGAGCTACAGAGCTGTAGACTCAATTCACCGACTTGGACTCGAGTCCGACTCCAGTCACATTTTTTGACTTGTGATTTGACTTGACTTTTGAACAAATGTTTTGTGCCTCCAGTCAAGTTCTGCAGCTGCCCATTGAGGCAGCGTACAGGAATTTGGGAGTTGACTGGGTCAGGTTGGGAAGTAAATGAACACCGCGTTTTCAACTTCTCTACTCGGATAGAGGTCAGACAAGGGATGACTGTCCTGCCATCAAGACCACCATTTGACATCTATATGCATTGGATGGTGAGCACCATCCAACCATTGTCCACTTCTTCCAAGGCTGAACAAACGAGAGGGGCAGGCAATGCAGACAAGAAACTGCTGCCCTCGAATGTCAGGCGTAGATCTGTCTGCATGACTAAGGACGAATCTCCTGGTTAAATCTCCTGGCTGAAACTCCTGGATGAATCTCTTGGATAATTCTCTTGGGTGAATCTCCTGGATGAATCTCCTGGATGAACCTCCTGGGTGAATCTCCTGGGTGAATCTCCGGGTTGAATCTCCTGGATGAATCTCCTGGATGAATCTCCCGGTTGAATCTCCCGGTTAAATCTCCGGTTGAATCTCCCGGTTGAATCTCCTGGTTGAATCTCCTGAGATTCGAACCTGGAACCTCCGGTATCTCAATCGTGCACTCTACCAACTGAGCTACCCAACTCCTAAATTACCACTGATGTATCGCTCATGCCTCACTGCAATATATTGGTATACAAATTAGTTCCAAACTAACTTGTTCCATATTGCCTGCATTAATGCAGGTAATTGGAGCCATTCAATTTTGTTTTCTTCTAACTGTAGAAACTACTACAGCTGACAGCTTTGTACCATGCAGCCACTCAAGTTACATGTGTCTACAATGCCCATGGGAATGGCGTACACCCCAAAAAAGGGTCCATCAAAATCGCTTAAAAATTGACCATTTTATTGCACTTTAAATTTCAAGGCCATATTATAATAAATTATGCAAATGTTATATAAAAAATATTGTGACATCACAAAGAGAAAACATACATTTTTACCATTCACCAACATGAATTGAATGAGAAAAATTGAATATGACCAAAAGGTTTTAAAACTCCATCCAATGAGAATTTAGTAAAGAAAAACACTAAAGGTTTTTGCTGTCCTCTCTTTCATACCTCACAACAATTGCATACATTAATTCTTCAAAATATGATTAGCCATAATTCAGAAACTACAGATGCTACTGACATAATGCAAAGACTGCTACTGACATAGGGCAAAGACAGTTACTGACATAATGCAAAGACTGCTACAGACATAATGCAAAGACGGCTACTGACATAATGCAAAGACTGCTACTGACATAGGGCAAAGACAGTTACTGACATAATGCAAAGACTGCTACAGACATAATGCAAAGACTGCTACTGACATAATGCAAAGACTGCTACTGACATAATGCAAAGACTGCTACTGACATAATGCAAAGACTGCTACTGACATAATGCAAAGACTGCTACTGACATAATGCAAAGACTGCTACTGACATAATGCAAAGACTGCTACTGACATAATGCAAAGACTGCTACTGACATAATGCAAAGACGGTTATTGACATAATGCAAAGACTGCTACTGACATAATGCAAAGACTGCTACTGACATAATGCAAAGACTGCTACTGACATAATGCAAAGACTGCTGCTGACATAATGCAAAGACTGCTGCTGACATAATGCAAAGACTGCTACTGACATAATGCAAAGACTGCTACTGACATAATGCAAAGACTGCTACTGACATAATGCAAAGACTGCTACTGACATAATGCAAAGACTGCTACTGACATAATGCAAAGACTGCTACTGACATAATGCAAAGACTGCTACTGACATAGGGCAAAGACAGTTACTGACATAATGCAAAGACTGCTACAGACATAATGCAAAGACGGCTACTGACATAATGCAAAGACTGCTACTGACATAGGGCAAAGACAGTTACTGACATAATGCAAAGACTGCTACAGACATAATGCAAAGACTGCTACTGACATAATGCAAAGACTGCTACTGACATAATGCAAAGACTGCTACTGACATGATGCAAAGACTGCTACTGACATGATGCAAAGACTGCTACTGACATAATGCAAAGACTGCTACTGACATAGGGCAAAGACAGTTACTGACATAATGCAAAGACTGCTACAGACATAATGCAAAGACGGTTACTGACATAATGCAAAGACTGCTACTGACATAATGCAAAGACTGCTACTGACATAATGCAAAGACTGCTACTGACATAATGCAAAGACTGCTACTGACATAATGCAAAGACTGCTACTGACATAATGCAAAGACTGCTACTGACATAATGCAAAGACTGCTACTGACATGATGCAAAGACTGCTACTGACATGATGCAAAGACTGCTACTGACATGATGCAAAGACTGCTACTGACATAATGCAAAGACTGCTACTGACATAGGGCAAAGACAGTTACTGACATAATGCAAAGACTGCTACAGACATAATGCAAAGACGGTTACTGACATAATGCAAAGACTGCTACTGACATAATGCAAAGACTGCTACTGACATAATGCAAAGACTGCTACTGACATAATGCAAAGACTGCTACTGACATAATGCAAAGACTGCTACTGACATAATGCAAATGCAAAGAGACTGCTACTGACATAATGCAAAGACTGCTACTGACATAATGCAAAGACTGCTACTGACATAATGCAAAGACTGCTACTGACATAATGCAAAGACTGCTACTGCTACTGACATAATGCAAAGACTGCTACTGACATAATGCAAAGACTGCTACTGACATAATGCAAAGACTGCTACTGACATAATGCAAAAGATTGCTACTGACATAATGCAAAGACTGCTACTGACATAATGCAAAGACTGCTACTGACATAATGCAAAGACTGCTACTGACATAATGCAAAGACTGCTACTGACATAATGCAAAGACTGCTACTGACATAATGCAAAGACTGCTACTGACATAATGCAAAGACTGCTACTGACATAATGCAAAGACTGCTACTGACATAATGCAAAGACTGCTACTGACATAATGCAAAGACTGCTACTGACATAATGCAAAGACTGCTACTGACATAATGCAAAGACTGCTACTGACATAATGCAAAGACTGCTACTGACATAATGCAAAGAACTGACATAATGCAAAGACTGCTACTGACATAATGCAAAGACTGCTACTGACATAATGCAAAGACTGCTACTGACATAATGCAAAGACTGCTACTGACATAATGCAAAGACTGCTACTGACATAATGCAAAGACTGCTACTGACATAATGCAAAGACTGCTACTGACATAATGCAAAGACTGCTACTGACATAATGCAAAGACTGCTACTGACATAATGCAAAGACTGCTACTGACATAATGCAAAGACTGCTACTGACATAATGCAAAGACTGCTACTGACATAATGCAAAGACTGCTACTGACATAATGCAAAGACTGCTACTGACATAATGCAAAGACTGCTACTGACATAATGCAAAGACTGCTACTGACATAATGCAAAGACTGCTACTGACATAATGCAAAGACTGCTACTGACATAATGCAAAGACTGCTACTGACATAATGCAAAGACTGCTACTGACATAATGCAAAGACTGCTACTGACATAATGCAAAACTGCTACTGACATAATGCAAAGACTGCTACTGACATAATGCAAAGACTGCTACTGACATAATGCAAAGACTGCTACTGACATAATGCAAAGACTGCTACTGACATAATGCAAAGACTGCTACTGACATAATGCAAAGACTGCTACTGACATAATGCAAAGACTGCTACTGACATAATGCAAAGACTACTGACATAATGCAAAGACTGCTACTGACATAATGCAAAGACTGCTACTGACATAATGCAAAGACTGCTACTGACATAATGCAAAGACTGCTACTGACATAATGCAAAGACTGCTACTGACATAATGCAAAGACTGCTACTGACATAATGCAAAGACTGCTACTGACATAATGCAAAGACTGCTACTGACATAATGCAAAGACTGCTACTGACATAATGCAAAGACTGCTACTGACATAATGCAAAGACTGCTACTGACATAATGCAAAGACTGCTACTGACATAATGCAAAGACTGCTACTGACATAATGCAAAGACTGCTACTGACATAATGCAAAGACTGCTACTGACATAATGCAAAGACTGCTACTGACATAATGCAAAGACTGCTACTGACATAATGCAAAGACTGCTACTGACATAATGCAAAGACTGCTACTGACATAATGCAAAGACTGCTACTGACATAATGCAAAGACTGCTACTGACATAATGCAAAGACTGCTACTGACATAATGCAAAGACTGCTACTGACATAATGCAAAGACTGCTACTGACATAATGCAAAGACTGCTACTGACATAATGCAAAGACTGCTACTGACATAATGCAAAGACTGCTACTGACATAATGCAAAGACTGCTACTGACATAATGCAAAGACTGCTACTGACATAATGCAAAGACTGCTACTGACATAATGCAAAGACTGCTACTGACATAATGCAAAGACTGCTACTGACATAATGCAAAGACTGCTACTGACATAATGCAAAGACTGCTACTGACATAATGCAAAGACTGCTACTGACATAATGCAAAGACTGCTACTGACATAATGCAAAGACTGCTACTGACATAATGCAAAGACTGCTACTGACATAATACTGACATAATGCAAAGACTGCTACTGACATAATGCAAAGACTGCTACTGACATAATGCAAAGACTGCTACTGACATAATGCAAAGACTGCTACTGACATAATGCAAAGACTGCTACTGACATAATGCAAAGACTGCTACTGACATAATGCAAAACTGACATAATGCAAAGACTGCTACTGACATAAAAGACTGCTACTGACATAATGCAAAGACTGCTACTGACATAATGCAAAGACTGCTACTGCTACTGACATAATGCAAAGACTGCTACTGACATAATGCAAAAAGACTGCTACTGACATAATGCAAAGACTGCTACTGACATAATGCAAAGACTGCTACTGACATAATGCAAAGACTGCTACTGACATAATGCAAAGACTGCTACTGACATAATGCAAAGACTGCTACTGACATAATGCAAAAAGATAATGCAAAGCTACTGACATAATGCAAAGACTGCTACTGACATAATGCAAAGACTGCTACTGACATAATGCAAAGACTGCTACTGACATAATGCAAAGACTGCTACTGACATAATGCAAAGACTGCTACTGACATAATGCAAAGACTGACTACTGACATAATGCAAAGACTGCTACTGACTGCTACTGACATAATGCAAAGACTGCTACTGACATAATGCAAAGACTGCTACTGACATAATGCAAAGACTGCTACTGACATAATGCAAAGACTGACATAATGCAAAGACTGCTACTGACATAATGCAAAAAGACTGCTACTGACATAATGCAAAGACTGCTACTGACATAATAATGCTACATAATGCAAAGACTGCTACTGACATAATGCAAAGACTGCTACTGACATAATGCAAAGAATGCAAAGACTGCTACTGACATAATGCAAAGACTGCTACTGACATAATGCAAAGACTGCTACTGACATAATGCAAAGACTGCTACTGACATAATGCAAAGACTGCTACTGACATAATGCAAAGACTGCTACTGACATAATGCAAAGACTGCTACTGACATAATGCAAAGACTGCTACTGACATAATGCAAAACTGCACTGACATAATGCAAAGCTACTGACATAATGCAAAGACTGCTACTGACATAATGCAAAGACTGCTACTGACATAATGCAAAGACTGCTACTGACATAATGCAAAGACGGTTATTGACATAATGCAAAGACTGCTACTGACATAATGCAAAGACTGCTACTGACATAATGCAAAGACTGCTACTGACATAATGCAAAGACTGCTACTGACATAATGCAAAGACTGCTACTGACATGATGCAAAGACTGCTACTGACATAATGCAAAGACTGCTACTGACATAATGCAAAGACTATTCTGTTCAGAATTTCAAGCACTTTCTGGCGAATACAAAATGTCTAACTGTCCATGTAAACAGCTTCTATTTTCAAAATGGATTTCTATTGTCAAAATGGACTGGAATAAAGCCTTCATATTACAATTATACTCTGTTTTTGGTACTTAATAAACTCTGTACCACAATAGCTAACATAATTTTTGCTTGCTATTCTGGTACAGACTTTATTAAGTACCAAATACAGAGTATAATGGTAATGTAAAAGGAATATTCCAATGGATTTTCTTTCTTTTTTTAATATGATAGAGAAAATTTATAGAAACAAACTGGTGAAAAAAACTGTTAATATCTTATTCCGTTTAGAAGTTATAACAATTTCAAAAGTAAAAAAAAATGTTCTTTAAAAACACCTCGTACAGTATATGTTCTTTAGCTTGGTGATGTCATCAAGGCAAATCCAGCACAATTCTTATGTATTTCTTATAAATTTAATCACACTTTTTTCACATTATCAAGCAGCATTTTTGGTTCATTTTAAAGATAGGGTGGAATACATAATTTACAAGAAAACATTTTGTGTTTTTTTCTTGTTGTATATCACATTTTCAATGAAAAAATTCCAAATTACTCTCCAAAGGAATACAAAAGAGGTTTTGTTGAAATTGTCTCTATGACATCACAGATGTTGCCAATCAGTCACTTTTGTCCAAATTCAGAACTACATTAAAATTGTGCAACTTCTAAACGGAATAAGATATTAACATAGGTTTTTCACCACTTTATGTTTCTAAAATTGTTCTCTATCATATATGAACAAATAAAAATCCATGGAAATATTCCTTTAAGGCTTTATTCCAGTCCATTTTGACAACAGAAGCTGTTTACACCTTTAACTCTATACTTACTGAAAGAAGAGCTTGAGTAAGGTCAGCTTTGATTGTGGCTAAACACGGTCCAGGAATGGATATTGTGAAAGCCTCTTCCCCTCGATCGGAACCAAGCAAATTACTGAACCACGAACGCCTCGTCATTCTGGAAAACAAAAATTGCACAACTCTTACATTAAATATCCATTTATTCATCCATTTTATTGATCCATTTTTTGCTTTTCCACTTAAACTGCACATTGCTGTCCTATTCTATCCTCTGAATGCCAAGCGCCAGGCAAGGAAGCAGCGGGTACCATTTTTTAATCTCTGGTATGACATGATCCAGGATTAAACCTTGATCTCCCTGGCTAAACAGGCAAAAGCTCTATCACTGAGCCCAACAATTAATATTCTGTGCTCTAAATGCCAAGCGCCAGGCAAGGAAGCAAAGGGTACCATTTTTTAATCTCTGGTATGACGTGATCCAGGATTAAACCTTGATCCCCCCGGCTAAACAGGCAAAAGTTCTACCACTGAGCCCAACAATTGGTATTCTGTGCTCTAAATGCCAAGGGCCAGGCAAAGAAGCAGCGGGTACCATTTTCACAGCCTCTGGTATGATGTGATCTAGGATTGAACCTTGATTCCCGAGCTGAGAAGGCAAAACCTCTACCACTGAGCCCAACAATTGGTATTCTGTGCTCTAAATGCCAAGGGCCAGGCAAGGAAGCAAAGGGTACCATTTTCACAGCCTCTGGTATGATGTGATCTAGGATTGAACCTTGATTCCCGAGCTGAGAAGGCAAAACCTCTACCACTGAACCCATCAATTGGTATTCTGTGCTCTAAATGCCAAGCACCAGGCAAGGCAGCAAAGGGTACCATTTTTTAATCTCTGGTATGACGTGGTTCAGGATTAAACCTTGATCTCCCCGGCTGAACAGGCAAAAGCTCTACCACTGAGCCCATCAATTGGTATCCTGTGCTCTAAATGCCAGCGCCAGGCAAGGAAGCAACGGGTACCATTTTTTAATCTCTGGTATGACGTGATCCAGAATTAAACCGTTATCTTAAAGGATTAGTTCAGTGGTCATGCATGCCCATTTTATATGAAGGAGGACTTCAAAAGAAACAAAATGGGGAAGAAAACGTTCAAAAATCTTATTCCGTTTAAGAAGATATTCAAGTTTAAAGCTCTATCTAATATGTGTAGAAATAACTGGTGTAGTAAGTCTACTATGGAAGGTTGGCGCCCTCATTATCACATTCTTAACAATTGTTAATGTATTTTAAAGAAATTTCTATTTAATTTGCTCACTATCTGAATTATTTTTCCTTGAACTTTCTTCAGGTGGTATAATATAGATACACTTCCTAGGTTCAGTTTTACTACATTTTTGACAAAATATGATAGGATACTTAAAGGCTTTGAGGTATTTTAAGGAAAATTAATTTTACTTTTTTTACTATTTGAATTCTATTTCCTCAAACTTTCTTTAGGTGGTATATTTTAACCTTACTAGATTGTGTATTACTACTTTCCTGACAAATCCAATGGATGGTAAGCCACAAAATCGCAGGACACAATATGATAGAATACTTAAAGAGGAATCTAAGGCCATGACATCACAACTAGTCTGATTTCAGTCGTTTCTACACATATAATACCAAGCTTTATAAACTTAGATATCTCCTTAACGGAATAAGATTTTTGAATGCTTTCTTCACTTTTGTGTTTCTTTTGATGTCATCTTTCATATAAGACAGGCTTGACCCCTGAACTAATACTTTAAATATAACAATCTTTGAAATACATAACATTCTGCAGTGTTATCATCAAATACGTTCAATTTCTGGATGATGAAAGCTTTTAATTTTGCCAAAATTAAACTTCTCAGATGATAGAACTATTGGATCCACCTTTGGGTAAATGGGCCGCTCCAACAAAGTCTTGGATCCACCTTTGGGTGAATGGGCCCCTCCAACAAAGTCTTGGATCCACCTGTGGGTGAATGGGCCCCTCCAATGAAGTCTTGGATCCACCTTTGGGTGAATGGGCCCCTCCAACAAAGTCTTGGATCCACCTGTGGGTGAATGGGCCCCACCAACAAAGTCTTGGATCCACCTTTGGGTGAATGGGCTGCTCCAACAAAGTCTTGGATCCACCTGTGGGTGAATGGGCCCCACCAACAAAGTCTTGGATCACCTTTGGGTGAATGGGCCCCTCCAACAAAGTCTTGGATCCACCTGTGGGTGAATGGGCCGCTCCAACTAAGTCTTGGATCCACCTTTGGGTGAATGGGCCGCTCCAACAAGGTCTTGAATCCACCTTTGGGTGAATGGGCCCCTCCAACAAAGTCTTAGATCCACCTTTGGGTGAATGGGCCGCTCCAACAAAGTCTTGGTTCCACCTTTGGGTGAATGGGCCGCTCCAACAAGGTCTTGAATCCACCTTTGGGTGAATGGGCCCCTCCAACAAAGTCTTGGTTCCACCTTTGGGTGAATGGGCCCCTCCAACAAAGTCTTGGATCCACCTGTGGGTGAATGGGCCGCTCCAACAAAGTCTTGGATCCACCTTTGGGTGAATGGGCCCCTCCAACAAAGTCTTGGATCCACCTGTGGGTGAATGGGCCCCACCAACAAAGTCTTGAATCCACCTGTGGGTGAATGGGCCCCTCCAACAAAGTCTTGGATCCACCTGTGGGTGAATGGGCCCCTCCAATGAAGTCTTGGATCCACCTTTGGGTGAATGGGCCGCTCCAACAAAGTCTTAGATCCACCTTTGGGTGAATGGGCCCCTCCAACAAAGTCTTGGATCCACCTGTGGGTGAATGGGCCCCTCCAACAAAGTCTTGGATCCACCTGTGGGTGAATGGGCCCCACCAACAAAGTCTTGGATCCACCTTTGGGTGAATGGGCCGCTCCAACAAAGTCTTAGATCCACCTTTGGGTGAATGGGCCCCTCCAACAAAGTCTTGGATCCACCTGTGGGTGAATGGGCCCCACCAACAAAGTCTTGGATCCACCTTTGGGTGAATGGGCCGCTCCAACAAAGTCTTAGATCCACCTTTGGGTGAATGGGCCGCTCCAACAAAGTCTTGGTTCCACCTTTGGGTGAATGGGCCGATCCAACAAAGTCTTGGATCCACCTGTGGGTGAATGGGCCCCACCAACAAAGTCTTGGATCCACCTTTGGGTGAATGGGCCCCTCCAACAAAGTCTTAGATCCACCTTTGGGTGAATGGGCCGCTCCAACAAAGTCTTGGTTCCACCTTTGGGTGAATGGGCCCCTCCAACAAAGTCTTGGTTCCACCTTTGGGTGAATGGGCCGCTCCAACAAAGTCTTGGTTCCACCTTTGGGTGAATGGGCCGATCCAACAAAGTCTTGGATCCACCTTTGGGTGAATGGGCCCGCTCCAACAAAGTCTTGGTTCCACCTTTGGGTGAATGAGCAGCTCGCTCCAACAAAGTCTTGGTTCCACCTTTGGGTGAATGGGCCGCTCCAACAAAGTCTTGGTTCCACTTTTGGGTGAATGGGCCGATCCAACAAAGTCTTGGATCCACCTTTGGGTGAATGGGCCGCTCCAACAAGGTCTTGGATCCACCTTTGGGTGAATGGGCCCCTCCAACAAAGTCTTGGATCCACCTGTGGGTGAATGGGCCCCTCCAACAAAGTCTTGGATCCACCTGTGGGTGAATGGGCCCCTCCAACAAAGTCTTGGATCCACCTGTGGGTGAATGGGCCCCACCAACAAAGTCTTGGATCCACCTTTGGGTGAATGGGCCGCTCCAACAAAGTCTTAGATCCACCTTTGGGTGAATGGGCCCCTCCAACAAAGTCTTGGATCCACCTGTGGGTGAATGGGCCCCACCAACAAAGTCTTGGATCCACCTTTGGGTGAATGGGCCGCTCCAACAAAGTCTTAGATCCACCTTTGGGTGAATGGGCCGCTCCAACAAAGTCTTGGTTCCACCTTTGGGTGAATGGGCCCCTCAACAAAGTCTTGGTTCCACCTTTGGGTGAATGGGCCGCTCCAACAAAGTCTTGGTTCCACCTTTGGGTGAATGGGCCGATCCAACAAAGTCTTGGATCCACCTTTGGGTGAATGGGCCCCTCCAACAAAGTCTTGGTTCCACCTTTGGGTGAATGGGCCGCTCCAACAAAGTCTTGGATCCACCTTTGGGTGAATGGGCCGCTCCAACAAAGTCTTGGATCCACCTGTGGGTGAATGGGCCCCTCCAACAAAGTCTTCTTTCATATAAGATCAACTTGCTTGACCACTGAACTAATATTCTAATTCATTATGATGCAAGAAGAAATCTTTTGATAACTGGTTAGGAAGTGTGGCTTAACAGCACCTCAACAAAATTATATGAATATTACACATATATTGAATAATACAAAAATATAATATATAATACATGTATTAAATATTGTATGACAAAATTAACAAACTTATACATAAAATATTACCTATATATATTCAATATTTCAAATATGTAATATATAATACATGTATCAAATATTATGAATAAATAACACCATCTAATACAGGTGCACAAGGTTGATGGAGCTGTAACTAGAGGGTGTGGTAAGGGTGACGAGTGGTGATTAGTGTAGTCTGTGGGGTGTGTGGGTGCCAGATGGTGTTGTTGTGGAGAAAAAATTTAGTGTCTTACCCAGGCAAGATAAAACAGACTAGTAGAGGTGTGCAAGATTGTCGGAGCTGTAACTACAGGGTGTGCGCAGATGGTCAAGGGAACATGTGGTGGTTTGTGTAGTCCTGTGGGGTGTACTCGGACGAGATCAAACTGACTAGTAAAGGTGTGCAAGATTGTCGGAGCTGTAACTAGAGGGTGTAGGCTGATGGTAAGGGGGACAATTGATGAGTTGTATAGTCCTGTGGGGTGTACTCGGGCAAGATAAAACTGACTAGTAAAGGTGTGCACGATTGATGGAGCTGTAACTAGAGGGTGTAGGCTGATGGTAAGGGGGACAAATGGTGGATTGTGTAGTCCTGTGGGGTGTACTGGGGCGAGATAAAACCGACGAGTAAAGGTGTGTAAGATTGATTGGCTTAAACATAATTTGTTGCAGCTTCAGCATGAAGGCTGCTGATTGGGGAGGTCCTATAGGCACCCAGACAAAGCCTGAGGGCTTCATTTTGTGTTGTGTTAATGTGGTTGAGGTAAGAGTTGTGAGCAACACAACAGACAATATTGCCGTAGTCAAGCTTGGCACAAATGGTGAGCCTGAAGATTTTGAGGAGAACATGGCGGTTCGCGACCCAAGCGGTGTTGGAGAGGAGGCGGAGAATGTTGAGGGAGCTGTTGCATTTCTGTTTCAGGTTGGTGATGTGTTACTTGTAGGAGAGTTTGAGGTCTAGATTTAAACCCAGGAACTTAGTGTGTTCGAATTTAGGGATGCGATTGCTATTGAGCACGAGGTTCGGGTTGGGGTGGAGGTTGTTGAAATGACAGGAGTGCATGCAGACTGTCTTGTCTTTGGAGGATCTAAAACCGTTATTGTTGCATTAGTCTTGCAGCTGGTTGAGGCTGAGTTGGAGCCTATTTTCAACAAGAGGAAGCTAGGGGAGGATGAGAAGATGGTGAAGTCGTCCACGTAGAGGGCACTTTTGATGCTGGGGCCAAGGTTGTCCGCGGTGTCGTTAATGCTCAGGTTGAAGAGAGTGGGGAGAGGATGCTGCCCTGGGGTAGGGGTTGGAGAGGGTGTGGCCAATACGAATTTGGAACTGCCTGGGTGAGAGGAAGTTTTGAATAAAGATGGGGGGACAATTGGTGGGTTGTGTAGTGTCTTGTGGAGTGTATGGATGTCAAATAGTGTTGTTATGGAGAAGAACTTTAGTGTCTTACTTGGGCGAGATAAGACTAGTAAAGGTGTGCCAGATTGATGGAGCTGTAACTAGAGGGTGTGGTATGATGGTACGAGGGATAAGTGCCCGGGTGTGGGGATGGTAAGAGTGACAAGTTTCAGGTGTGTACTCTTATCTTGGGAAGGGGGGTGGTGTCAGATGTCATTGTTATACATAAGTATTTTAGTGTCTTACCCAGGCTAGATAAAACTGACTGGTAAAGGTGTGCAAAATTGATGAAGCTGTAACTTAAGGGTGTGGCGTGATGGTACGAGGGTTAAGTGCCCAGGTGTGGGGATGGTATGAGGGATAAGTGCCCAGGTGTGGGGATGGTACGAGGGATAAGTGCGCGGGTGTGGGGATGGTACAAGGGACAAGTGCCCGGGTGTGGGTATGGTACAAGGGACAATTGCCCGGGTGGTGTGGGGATGTTACGAGGGACAAGTGCCAGGTGTGCACTCTTATATGAGGAGAGGGGGATGGGTGTCAGATGTCATTGTTATACATAATTTTAGCGTCTTACTCAGGCGAGCTGTCAGGAGTTAAAGAAACTTCCTCTGACTCCACTGACATCATCTTCCTCCTATGAAACCTAGGTGAACCGAGGATACTGTTCTTGAGGCTGTTTAGCCGCACCCTCCACGGGATGGTGGACTGGTTTGATGACAGTGACGAGCTCATGTTATTTGAGGAGGTAAGTACGCCCGGAGGAACCATCGACCCTGAATGAGAATGCTGACGAAAGAGGTCTCGTGGACTGTGCTGCGGTGATGATGCAGGGCTACTGGAGAGACTTCGAGTTCTGCTGAAATTAGAAAAAAACATTCAAGATATCTCAGTAGCGAAAAATATTTGTCAGCTTCCTTTTTTTGTCTTCAATAAGAGGCAATGATATTTGTAGGAAAACATTAAACATTAAAATGCTGCTCCATCAATTTCTGGTCTGAGTGAACAATTTACCATGATTACAGTGTATGGTATCATAGTTGTGACATATTCTAGTGTATATTATCAAGTGCGGAAGAGGTAAGCATGTGTTATATATATATCTATGAAGTGCAATTTTGTTTTTATACTACTGTTATGAAAGAAAGATCTATGAACAATTAGCAACATCGTGAGCTTATTGGTTATAAAAAAAAATATGTTATAAACCATCAAAATATGTTTATAAACCATGAAAATATGTTATAAACCATGAAAGTATTTTAAACCATGAAAATATGAAAGTTATAAACCACCAAAATATGTTTATAAATCATCAAAATATGAAACCATCAAAATATGTTATAAACCACCAAAAATGATCAAAATATGTTATATACCATAAAAATATGTTATACACTATGCAAATATGTTATAAACCAAAATATGATAACATTTTATAAACCATAATAATATGTTATGAAAAGTATGTTATAAACCATCAAAATATGTTATAAACCATTAAAATATGTTATAAACCATGAAAATAGCACAACTTTTCATAAAAATAGGTTAGAAATGACTATTTTAGAGCATTTCGAATTTAAGGCCTTATTACAATAAATTATACAACTTATATTTCAAACTTGTGACATCAAAAAGAGAAACCTAGACAATACAAAAAGTGATCAATTTAAAATCACTGTTTTTTCTCCATTTTGTCCCCAATAAATTGGCTAATAATAGACTTGGCTATTGCCTCATTCCTCTCTAACCCCTACTATGACATCATCCTAGGTCTCAAACATGCTGAATAGTTTCTCTTTAAGCCTATC
>JAIGNY010000044.1:67500-210000 GCA_020152595.1 Chiridota heheva
TGCAAAATTTCTTGATGAATTTCAAATTTATCAATTTCAAAATGTCTCAGGATTATTGCTTAAAAACTTGACGACACTCTTGATATTCTTGAAATCGATAATTTTAGTCTTTCAGATACAGATTCACCCAATGTAGTTAACATTACATCTACCCATGTATATGTCTTTAAATGTGAGACTAAATTGCACAATTGCAGCTTTCATTGCTTTCTGCAACATACTAAAAGGTGTAGTAGACACTTTTGGTCTCAAAATTTACATGTTTTATAGCAAAAATGTCACAATTCTTTCTTTAGGGTCCATTCTTGTCTAAGCTAAAGCTAAATTCATCCAAGCCATTAGGCTCATAGAGCCGGTGCTTATCCAGTTTCAATAGCGCAAGCAGATGAGAGTACATTACTCCCCCAGTCCATCGCAGATTAACTCCCCAGCAGTGCTGGTACTCATTTTACAGCTGAGTGGACTGAAGCAAGTAGAGTAAAGTGTCTCACAATGCAGTACTCACGACGGGAATAAAAATACGAGCATAATTCCTTAACCACTGAGCGACTGCACCAAATTTCTATTATTCTTGTCTAAACAATAACATTAAAACACAATGCAAAAACAACACAACAAAAATGCAACACAATGTAAAAACAACACAATTAAAATGCAAAACAATGTAAAAACAACACAACAAAAATGCAAAACAATGTAAAAACAACACAACAAAAATGCAATATGATTGTAAAAATATTCAAACTTTAACCAACCATCTTCAAACATGACAAACTTTCTATAAAATGATTGTAAAAATATTCAAACTTTAACCAACCATCTTCAAACATGACAAACTTTCTATAAAAAAACTTCCAAAATAAAAAAGAAAACTGCAAACCAAAAACAATTTTTAAACACTAACAAATATAATTCATTTGAGATGACGATTATTCAAAACTTCTTTTGAACATAACAAACTTTTCTATAAAAAGAATTCTGAAATAAAATAGAAAAACAAAAGGAACTAAAAAACAATTAACCATTAATACATAATATACAAAGAAATTAACACCAAACCACCAAAGAAGGGTAACTATCTGCAGGCGCATAACATGCATGATAAATGGTGGTTACCCTGAGGTATTATAGATGGGTATGGCCCGCCTTGCCGGTGAAAGAGAACCTTCACGATGAAAGTCTAGAGATTTCCGTTCTGATCTCCGTCTGTGATGGAATGAATCAACTCGTTTTCTCGGTGGGTCCACTACGAGTGAGAAATGATTTTTAATTTTTATGGAGAAAATGAGAATGGGGAGGAGTTTGGGGGTGATGATGAATATGTAAATGAGTTACCAAAGCATTATTGTAATCATACAATTTTTCTCCTTTTGTAAAATGGTCTCAAATTTCCAAAAAGAAGTGTTTCAGGTTTAGAACAGTCCAATGCTTTACAAATATTTCACCATTTTGAAGCTTTTGGCATTCCCAGGTCTTAACCTTTACTTTACCAGCACTTTTTTGAAAACGAGCTTGGGAGGCGGGGTCAAAGATGGGGCACCAAAAACAGCAATAATATAGCCGCATGGTAGAGTAAGGGTTAAGCACAGGCTAATTATTGAAGGGTCCTCTGTCTTCCAAGCAGCAGAGTGAGCTCATTCTGTTTCAGTGACCAGCTGGGCCTCCAACCGAGATCATGCTGCATATATTTTTGAGCTAGCACACCTGTCGCGGGTTCCTTAACCCTTACTCTACCAGCACTTTTTTGAAAATGCCCTCAGGAGGCGGAGTCAAAGATAGGGAACCAAAAATGGTGATAATATCGCGGCATGGTAGAGTAAGGGTTAAACCTTTGGGACTGCATGATAATGATCATTCATAAATTGGGCAAAATCCATTTTGAGACCTCTATATAAAGTCAAATATCTGTCCAAAAGTATTATTTGTTAAAAGAACAAACATTGATTCGCTGATGGGACTTGCTGGCATGTCAATAACAAAGATCCAAATAGTGCCGGAGGGGTTATATTACATCCAAAGAATATAAACCAAATGGTGAGGTCTAAAGAGAGGTTTATATAAAAAGTATACAGGTTGGAGAATTCCATTGTATTTTTTTGTTTGTTGACAATTTCTTTTATTTCTTTTTGTATGCTTTTATGTTTTTTCTGCACTATGGAATGATATCCCATGTAGATTGAAAACTGTACCAACTATTGATGAATTAACAAAAAACCTGAAAACTCTACTTTTGAAGAGTTCTATGAAACTGTATAATGCTGGTTACATATACAGGTACAGCACTTTGATCAGATTCTGGAAAAGAAATGTTAATGAATGTATCATCTCCCTTTTCGGAAGAAAAGTATGGATATCAAATTCACCTATATTTCCTTGGTAATACCTAATTGTTTACTGTTATGATTAAAATGATCAAATTCACCAATATTCCCTTGGTTATACCTAATTTGTTACTGTTATGATTAAAATGATCAAATTCACCTATATTCCCTTGGTTGTACGCTAATTGTTTACTGTTATGATTCAAATAATCAAATTCACCTATATACCCTTGGTTATACCTAATTGTTTACTGTTATGATTAAAATGATCAAATTCACCTATATTCCCTTGGTTATACCTAATTGTTTACTGTTATGACTAAAATGATCCAATTCACCTATATTCTCTTGGTTATACCCAATTGTTTACTGTTATGATTAAAATGATCAAATTTACCTATATTCCCTTGGTTATACCTAATTGTTTACTGTTATGATTCAAATGATCAAATTCACCTATATTCCCTTGGTTATACCTAATTGTTTACTGTTATGATTAAAATGATCAAATTCACCTATATTTCCTTGGTTATATGCTAATTGTTTACTGTTATGATTAAAATGATCAAATTCACCTATATTCCCTTGGTTATACCTTATTGTTTACTCTTATGATTAAAATGATCAAATTCACCTAAATTCCCTTGGTTATACGCTAATTGTTTACTGTTATGATTAAAATGGTCAAATTCACCTATATTACCTTGGTTATACCTAATTTTTACTGTTTTAATTCAAATGATCAAATTCACCTATATTCCCTTGGTTATACGCTAATTGTTTACTGTTATGATTAAAATGATCAAATTCACCTATATTCCCTTGGTTATATGCTAATTGTTTACTGTTATGATTAAAATGATCAAATTCACCTATATTCCTTGGTTATACCTAATTGTTTACTGTTATGATTAAAATGATCAAATTCACCTATATTCTCTTGGTTATACGCTAATTGTTTACTGTTATGATTAAAATGATCAAATTCACCTATATTCCCTTGGTTATACCTAATTGTTTACTGTTATGATTCAAATGATCAAATTCACCTATATTCCCTTGGTTATACCTAATTGTTTACTGTTATGATTAAAATGATCAAATTCACCTATATTTCCTTGGTTATACGCTAATTGTTTACTGTTATGATTAAAATGATCAAATTCACCAATATTCCCTTGGTTATACCTTATTGTTTACTCTTGAGATTAAAATGATCAAATTCACCTAAATTCCCTTGGTTATACGCTAATTGTTTACTGTTATGATTAAAATGGTCAAATTCACCTATATTACCTTGGTTATACCTAATTGTTTACTGTTATGATTAAAATGATCAAATTCACCTATATTCCCTTGGTTATACCTAATTGTTTACTCTTATGATTAAAATGATCAAATTCACCTAAATTCCCTTGGTTATACGCTAATTGTTTACTGTTATGATTAAAATGGTCAAATTCACCTATATTCCCTTGGTTATACCTAATTTTTACTGTTTTAATTAAAATGATCAAATTCACCTATATTCCCTTGGTTATACCTAATTGTTTACTGTTATGATTAAAATGATCAAATTCACCTATATTTCCTTGGTTATACCTAATTGTTTACTGTTTTAATTAAAATGATCAAATTCACCTATATTCCCTTGGTTATACGCTAATTGTTTACTGTTATGATTAAAATGATCAAATTCACCTATATTCCCTTGGTTATACGCTAATTGTTTACTGTTATGATTAAAATGATCAAATTCACCTATATTCCCTTGGTTATACCTAATTGTTTACTCTTATGATTAAAATGATCAAATTCACCTAAATTCCCTTGGTTATACGCTAATTGTTTACTGTTATGATTAAAATGGTCAAATTCACCTATATTCCCTTGGTTATACCTAATTTTTTACTGTTTTAATTAAAATGATCAAATTCACCTATATTCCCTTGGTTATACGCTAATTGTTTACTGTTATGGTTAAAATGATCAAATTCACCTATATTCCCTTGGTTATACGCTAATTGTTTACTGTTATGATTAAAATGATCAAATTCACCTATATTCCCTTGGTTATACCTAATTGTTTACTGTTATGATTAAAATGATCAAATTCACCTATATTTCCTTGGTTATATGCTAATTGTTTACTGTTATGATTCAAATGGTCAAATTCACCTATATTCCTTGGTTATACCTAATTTTTACTGTTTTAATTAAAATGATCAAATTCACCTATATTCCCTTGGTTATACCTAATTGTTTACTGTTATGATTAAAATGATCAAATTCACCTATATTTCCTTGGTTATACCTAATTTTTACTGTTTTAATTAAAATGATCAAATTCACCTATATTCCCTTGGTTATACGCTAATTGTTTACTGTTATGATTAAAATGATCAAATTCACCTATATTCCCTTGGTTATACGCTAATTGTTTACTGTTATGATTAAAATGATCAAATTCACCTATATTCCCTTGGTTATACCTAATTGTTTACTCTTATGATTAAAATGATCAAATTCACCTAAATTCCCTTGGTTATACGCTAATTGTTTACTGTTATGATTAAAATGGTCAAATTCACCTATATTCCCTTGGTTATACCTAATTTTTTACTGTTTTAATTAAAATGATCAAATTCACCTATATTCCCTTGGTTATACGCTAATTGTTTACTGTTATGGTTAAAATGATCAAATTCACCTATATTCCCTTGGTTATACGCTAATTGTTTACTGTTATGATTAAAATGATCAAATTCACCTATATTCCCTTGGTTATACCTAATTGTTTACTGTTATGATTCAAATGATCAAATTCACCTATATTCCCTTGGTTATACCTAATTGTTTACTGTTATAATTAAAATGATCAAATTCACCTATATTCCCTTGGTTATACCTAATTGTTTACTGTTATGATTCAAATGATCAAATTCACCTATATTCCCTTGGTTAGACCTAATTGTTTACTGGTATGATTCAAATGATCAAATTCACCTATATTCCCTTGGTTATACGCTAATTGTTTACTGTTATGATTAAAATGATCAAATTCACCTATATTCCCTTGGTTATACCTAATTGTTTACTGTTATGATTCAAATGATCAAATTCACCTATATTCCCTTGGTTATACGCTAATTGTTTACTGTTATGATTCAAATGATCAAATTCACCTATATTCCCTTGGTTATACCTAATTGTTTACTGTTATGATTCAAATGATCAAATTCACCTATATTCCCTTGGTTATACCTAATTGTTTACTGGTATGATTCAAATGATCAAATTCACCTATATTCCCTTGGTTATACCTAATTGTTTACTGTTATAATTAAAATGATCAAATTCACCTATATTCCCTTTGTTATACCTAATTGTTTACTGTTATGATTCAAATGATCAAATTCACCTATATTCCTTGGTTAGACCTAATTGTTTACTGGTATGATTCAAATGATCAAATTCACCTATATTCCCTTGGTTATACGCTAATTGTTTACTGTTATGATTAAAATGATCAAATTCACCTATATTCCCTTGGTTATACCTAATTGTTTACTGTTATGATTCAAATGATCAAATTCACCTATATTCCCTTGGTTATACGCTAATTGTTTACTGTTATGATTCAAATGATCAAATTCACCTATATTCCCTTGGTTATACCTAATTGTTTACTGGTATGATTCAAATGATCAAATTCACCTATATTCCCTTGGCTATACCTAATTGTTTACTGTTATGATTAAAATGGTCAAATTCACCTATATTCCCTTGGTTATACCTAATTGTTTACTGTTATGACTAAAATGATCAAATTCACCTATATTCCCTTGGTTATACCTAATTGTTTACTGTTATGATTCAAATGATCAAATTCACCTATATTCCCTTGGTTAGACCTAATTGTTTACTGTTATGATTCAAATGATCAAATTCACCTATATTCCCTTGGTTAGACCTAATTGTTTACTGGTATGATTCAAATGATCAAATTCACCTATATTCCCTTGGCTATACCTAATTGTTTACTGTTATGACTAAAATGATCAAATTCACCTATATTCCCTTGGCTATACCTAATTGTTTACTGTTATGACTAAAATGATCAAATTCACCTATATTCCCTTGGCTATACCTAATTGTTTACTGGTATGATTCAAATGATCAAATTCACCTATATTCCCTTGGCTATACCTAATTGTTTACTGTTATGATTAAAATGGTCAAATTCACCTATATTCCCTTGGCTATACCTAATTGTTTACTGGTATGATTCAAATGATCAAATTCACCTATATTCCCTTGGCTATACCTAATTGTTTACTGTTATGGTTAAAATGATCAAATTCACCTATATTCTCTTGGTTACACCTAATTGTTTACTGGTATGATTCAAATGATCAAATTCACCTATATTCCCTTGGCTATACCTAATTGTTTACTGTTATGATTAAAATGGTCAAATTCACCTATATTCCCTTGGCTATACCTAATTGTTTACTGTTATGATTAAAATGATCAAATTCACCTACATTCCCTAAGCTATAATTAATTGTTTACTGTTATGATTAAAATGATCAAATTCACCTACATTCCCTTAGCTATACCTAATTGTTTACTGTTATGACTAAAATGATCAAATTCACCTATATTCCCTTGGCTATACCTAATTGTTTACTGGTATGATTCAAATGATCAAATTCACCTATATTCCCTTGGCTATACCTAATTGTTTACTGTTATGATTAAAATGGTCAAATTCACCTATATTCCCTTGGCTATACCTAATTGTTTACTGGTATGATTCAAATGATCAAATTCACCTATATTCCCTTGGCTATACCTAATTGTTTACTGTTATGGTTAAAATGATCAAATTCACCTATATTCTCTTGGTTACACCTAATTGTTTACTGGTATGATTCAAATGATCAAATTCACCTATATTCCCTTGGCTATACCTAATTGTTTACTGTTATGATTAAAATGGTCAAATTCACCTATATTCCCTTGGCTATACCTAATTGTTTACTGTTATGATTAAAATGATCAAATTCACCTACATTCCCTTAGCTATACCTAATTGTTTACTGTTATGATTAAAATGATCAAATTCACCTACATTCCCTTAGCTATACCTAATTGTTTACTGTTATGATTAAAATGATCAAATTCACCTACATTCCCTTAGCTATACCTAATTGTTTACTGTTATGACTAAAATGATCAAATTCACCTATATTCCCTTGGCTATACCTAATTGTTTACTGGTATGATTCAAATGATCAAATTCACCTATATTCCCTTGGCTATACCTAATTGTTTACTGTTATGATTAAAATGGTCAAATTCACTAATTGTTTACATTCCCTTAGCTATACCTAATTGTTTACTGTTATGATTAAAATGATCAAATTCACCTACATTCCCTTAGCTATACCTAATTGTTTACTGTTATGATTAAAATGATCAAATTCACCTACATTCCCTTAGCTATACCTAATTGTTTACTGTTATGATTAAAATGATCAAATTCACCTACATTCCCTTAGCTATACCTAATTGTTTACTGTTATGATTAAAATGATCAAATTCACCTACATTCCCTTAGCTATACCTAATTGTTTACTGTTATGACTAAAATGAAAACAAACCATATCACTTTTATCATTACCATTATAAACATGAGACTTGTTGGGACTTGTAGGCATGTCAATTACAAAGGTCATATATAGTGCCAGAGTTATCATACATCATAATGATATGATACAAATGGTGTGATCTAAAAAGAGCGCTACCTAAAAATGTAAAGACATTGCAGGTTGTTTTGACAACAATATCTTATATTTTGTGTGTACATTTTATTTTTTGTTGCTGTTTTTGCACCGTCTCATTCTCAGTGGAATGATATCCGATGTGAATTGAAAATTGTGCCAAATATAGAAAAAATGAAAGAAAAACCTGGAAACTGTACTTTTGAAGTGTTTCTATGACGATGTTTAATGCTGGTTACACATACACTGCTTTGATTAGTTTCTGCAAAAGTGCACTATAAATCTCAACTACTGTTGTTTCATATTAATGAATGCATTATTTCCCTTTTTACAAAGTGTGGATATCCAATTCACCTATCCCCGCTGGGTTATACCCTAATTGTTTACTGTTATGACTAAAATGACACCAGGAAAAATAGCTAATAAGCATTCAAGGCATAGCAGTATAAGATAATCGCCACCCGTGGCAATTAAAACACCTTTTTATCCGCAACTTTCAACCTCATCAGATAAAAGGTTGAAAAAAAGTTAATAAATTACCCTTCACATCTCAACAATTTAGCGCAACACCATTTAATGCTAAACCATGAGTAGTGTGAAGCGAAGGTGGTAATAGAATTTGGTGAAAATACTTGATGAAATGTGGGAAAAGTGAATGGTTAGATTTTTACCTGAATCTGATCGCGTCCGATGATCGAGGTCATCTTCCGTGCTTGGCCGTCTGTGTTTTCTGTCTAGTAAAAGGGCGTAGACGACCTTCTCTGTATTGTGACTAAAGAGAGAAAATCAAATAAAATCTTGTAAAATCTTCCAATATGATTGAATGTTTGTTTCTTTGGTGAGGTTTAATGGCACCACAACATCAAACTCTACCCGAGAGGTCAGATAATTATGTCAGAGGTAGAAAACCATTGATTAGTAGAAGTGCAATAGATAAGAAAAAGAATAGAAAAGGAGGTGAGAAAGGAAAACTAAATAAAGTTATAGTAGGGTATGGTGAAGAAAGGAGATGATTTTATCAGGGAGGGGGAAGAAGGGGGGGGGGGTATGAAAGAGCTTAACAATGGAATTGAAAGGAGTGAAGGAGGGTTGAACAGGGGGTAGTCAATGAAGGTATGATAGACAACGGGTCTGTCTATTTGGAAACAATGTTGAGCAGCTCACGACTGTTGTTGAATATGCATGAATCTTTTGAATATGCATGAAAGAAGGTTTTGAATATGCATGAAAGAAGGATTTGAATATGTATGAAAGGTTTTGAATATGCATGGAGAAGGTTTTAGATATGCATGAAAGAAGGTTTTGAATACGCATAAAAGAAGGTTTTGAATACGCATGAAAGAAGGATTTGATTATGCCCAAAATATCTGAATATGCATGAAAGAAGGTTTTGAATATACATGAAAGAAGGTTTTAAATATGCATGGAGGCAAACCTGGAAAAAATCTGCTTCTGTCAGTTATAACCGCGGGGAAAACAAGAATTTTGTTTTTCATATAATTATTTTTAATATTTCTTGAGTAAGCAACAGTATATCTGGTAAATATGTGCTCTAAAACCACACATCAATAACCACTATGGGAGTGATGCCACTACAATGTATCAGAATAAGTAGTACATGTCAAGCAGATTGAGTTTCTCTCCTTAAATTAGTTTTCCCGTAATTGTTGATTCAGATTTGAAATTGTATAATTGGCTAGGTGGTGCTTAAAGCACAAATGTGTTGATCCTTTTTCTTTGCCAACAACAAATCTCCAAAAATGATAGCAGCAGGATCAAAATTCTCTTCACCTAGCAGTTTCCCACAAAGAATAATGCTGTATGATTTACTAAGAATAGAAGATTTGCGACTAACCACTCCTTTTCTTTGAAGCAACCAAGGGAGCTCATACTACTGGTTAGGACATCTGGAATAATATCCTCATTACCTAGTGATACCACCCCCCCCCCCTCCTTCCTCCTTTCCACAAACCCACATTCTTTGCAAAGATCACACCCCTAAAAAAATAATGCTGTATGATTTACTAAGGATAGAAGATTTGCGAGTAACCACTCTTTTTCTTTCAAGCAACCAAGGGAGCTCATACTACTGGTTAGAACATTTGGGTCAATATTCTCTTCACCTAGCAATACCTTTCTCCCACTTCCCCCATTCTTTGAAAAGATAAAAACCTCTTCAAAAATAATGTTGTATGACTTACTAAGGACTGAGAAGATTTGCGAGCAACCGCTCTTTTTCTTTGAAGCAGCCAAGAGAGTTCATAACTGGCTAGGACATCTGGATTAATATTCTCTTCACCTAGCAATACCTCCCTCCCCCTTCCCCCATTCTTTGAAAAGATAACAACCCTTCAAAAATAATGTTGTATGACTTACTGAGGACTGAGAAGATTTGCGAGCAACCGCTCTTTTTCTTTGAAGCAGCCAAGAGAGCTCATACTGGCTAGGACATCTGGATCAATATCCTCTTCACCCAGCAATAGAGGAACCTAGGATGCAAATAGATTGATTGACTGACTGATTAATTAATTAACTGTACTGACTGATGACTGATTGATTGATTGATAGACTGATTAATCAATTAATTGTACTGACTGATGACTGATTGATAGACTGATTGATTTGACTGAATAATAACTGACTGATTTAATGACTGATTGATTTGACTGAATAATGACTGACTGATTTAATGTCTGATTGATTTGACTGAATAATGACTGACAGATTCATTGACTGATTGACAATTGACTGACTGATTTATTGACTGATTGATTGACTGACTGATTTATTGACTGATTGATTTGACTGACTGATGACTGACTGAATAATTGATTAACTGTACTGACTGACGACTGACTAATGAGTGACTGACGACTGACTGATTTATTGACTAATTGATTTGACTGACTGACAGATTTATTGACTGATTGACAATTGACTGACAGATTTAATGACTGATTGATTTGACTAAAAAATGACTGACTAATTTAATGACTGATTGATTTGACTGACTAACAGATTTATTGACTGATTGACAATTGACTGACTGATTTATTGACTGATTGATTTGACTGACTGATGACTGACTAAATAATTGATTACCTGCACTGACTGACGACTGACTGACGACTGACTAATGAGTGACAGACGACTGACTGATTTATTGACTGATTGATTGATTGATCAATCAAATGATTGATTAGACCTGCTGGAATAATAACAGTGAAGGTCATAAATGTAAGGTACCATAGAGGTTTAATAACATCAAGCTAACTAACAGGAGCAAATGGTACAATCTACGGGAACTTTAATGAAATTCGTGAAATTTCGTATAAACTTACTTTTCCTTCTTTTTAATTTGAACACTTTATTAACCTAAGAACTATTCTCAATTTGCAGCCATCACGGTGTGGCCATTATGGTGTGGCCATCATGGCACGGCGAACACAACGTGGCCATCACAGTGCAACCATCACAGCACATCCATCACGGCACTGCTATCACCGCACAGTCATCACAGTACGACCATTATGGCACAGCCTGGAAATCAATCCATGACCTACCAGGTGCAATAAAACTTGATATCTTCTAAACAGAGCACTATCTTCACAGTCCTGTCTGTCCTTTTGGCGTCAATCATAATGTACACTATGGTAACAGTGCCCTCGCTTTGCTGTTTCAAAGGAGCTGCCCATTCAGCCCCTCTGTTGGTCCCCCCCCCCCACTTTCCCCCATTTTATTTTTTATATATATATTTTTTTTAACTTAATAACCTTAATCAACTTTGCAAATGATATGTACATGGATACAGTACACAGAAATCAAATAAATAAATAATTTAATAAATCAATCAATCAATCAATAAATCGGTTAGTCAGTTGTCATTCACTTACATCCATCACTCATAATAATATGACAGTAAGAAAGTGTCCCGTTTGGCTCATGAATGGTCATTGTCCGAATAGTTGCATTCAGAGGTATGATTTAGCTCAAATCTCAGAGGGGCTTAAGCCTTAAGGGGGTCACTGGACCCCACGCTAAAAAGGCGCAGCGCTTTGCGCACACATTTATGTGTTCCTCAACAAATCTAGCACCCTGCCCCTTTCTAAATCAAGCTATGGGTTTAACGGACGTATATTACTACACTAATTCCTAATCAGATTTCAAGATCTATTATACAACACAATCAAATAAAAAATATCTTACTTTTAAAGGCTGGATGTTCTTTGCTGCTAATTCTTGCTGGTTATCATTTTTACAACCTCTGAAATGAAACAAAACGGGACAAAAAAACATTGAAACCACTTCATAACAACATGAGGGAATCTCCTCTCAGTTAAATTCCCAAAATTGTGATGTTCATATCTTTCACATCACATCTGGTTGTGGATTGTTCCTAATTATGTACTGGGAAAAAAATACATCGAAAACACTTCATGACAACATAAGGGATTATCAGTTAAATTCCTAAAATTGTGATGTTCATATCTTTCACATCACATCTAGTTGTGGATTGTTCCTAATTATGTAATGAAAAAAAAAATACATTGAAAACACTTCATGACAACATAAGAGATTCTGCGCTCAGTTAAATTCCTAAAAAACAATTTAACAACACTGCCACAGTCAGAATCAGATGTGCCAAGAGGGTATTAAAAAATCATGGAGCTAGAATAGATAGAATAGTACAGAAAAGGTTTTTAGGTGAGGAATGAGGGTTGAGAGGAGGAAAGAAGAAATGGTAAAGAGAGGAAAGATGAGATAGAGAGGAGAGGAGGAGGTAAAAGAGAAAGAGGATTAGATAAGAGTGCAATAAATTATTGTTGTGCTCAGAGGAGGAAATTTTCTCAAAGAGATCTAGGATGGAGATGAAATGGATGAGAAAGGTTCTGAAATTGGAGTATAACGGACAGGTTAAGAGCACATGATTGGCCGAAGGATCGATGGGTGGGGCAGAAAGCTTTGCAATGAAACCCTCCAGAGAGTTAAAGGATTAGTTCAGTGGTCAAACACATTTAATTTAGATAATTGACAATCTAAAACTGTGGTCAAAAGTGTAGAGACAAAACCGCTCCCAAATTGTATGCAACATTTCCCCATGCCTCCCCCTTTCAATATTGCGCACTTCAAGAAACCATGAAATACGAGACTTCCAATATTCATCGAGAAGGTTAGAGATTGGACCCAACTACTTTTGGCTACAAATGTAGATCAAAGGTCAACCGATAATACTTTTATAAGCCTCAGATTGCAGGTAAAAATCTGTTAGAATATTTTACCGGCATAAATATAAATTCCCCCATGTGTACTGAGCCACTTACAACCACTCGCTCAAACCACAGAGTTGCTAAGATCAATTCCCTACTCGGGCTTGAAATATATCTAATTCAACATGTAATTACATTTTCTTGCTTGGCTAAATCGTGCACATGAAGTAAATATGCGGCCAACTTCGATAAACCACCTTTTGAGCATTACATTCAGTGCTAAAAAACTAAAGAAGATTTTAGCTTTTAGGTTAGAATGAAAGTGTAAAGCAAATTTACCAAGTTTACGCCCCAATTCTACTGTGAAACCTTCATGCATGAAATCAGATTTAGAGCAAATTTACCTTTACGCCCCAATTCTACTGTAAAACCTTCATGCATGAAATCAGGTTTAGAGCAATATCACAAGTTTTACACAAATTGCTCTACAGTTTTTGTTGGTGCCAATAACACACAGCTGCTTGTAAAAAAAAAAGTTGGTTTGAAAGTCACATCACTACAAAGGTTGTCATGGTAACCCTTGCATCTCATGTGGAAAGAATGCTAAAACTCTATCAAATGTTAATTAAGAACGTTGGTAGAGGCGCTTCCATGAAAAGTAAATAAACTTTTCAAATGATAACTTTAGTATTCAATTATATTAATACAGATTTGGAAGATCTATGGCACGGTTTCTTAATTAATTTTTTCTAAGGGCCACAATTTGACAACATCCTCAGGTCGTGGGCCAATCGCGTGGCAAAACCAGCATCACATGACAAACAAAACCTATCAAAACAATCCCTGAATACAAACAAGCTGAGAGCGCGCGCGATAAAAAGGATGTACGCCAGATGTCGGGGATTCTTTTATC
Source organism: Chiridota heheva (assembly GCA_020152595.1). Classification (NCBI taxonomy): domain Eukaryota; kingdom Metazoa; phylum Echinodermata; class Holothuroidea; order Apodida; family Chiridotidae; genus Chiridota; species Chiridota heheva. The sequence continues at coordinate 81,731 of JAIGNY010000044.1, forward strand.
CGCCTTCCTTTGACATGCTATTTTATAGCGGAACTACAGGTAACATTTTGCTTGATAAGCCGCAATGTTCTATTGCGCTGATCTGCCTTGCAACAATCCAAAATAAACGAGGATTTTGCAATTTTTACCGATCTCAAATTGGATTGATCGGGACGTACTATATATTTTTTTCCCACTATAACTATTGTTCGCGGGCCAGATTGGATTATCTGGTGGGCCAGATTGGATTGTCTGGCGGGCCAGATTGGATTGTCTGGTGGGCCAGATTGGATTGTCTGGCGGGCTAGATTTGGCCTGCGAGCCGCCTATTAAGAATCGCTGATCTATAGCAAGGAAGCAACAACTTCAACTTATTCGAAGAAAGTGTGAAAATAGCAACAAAATTTCATCAAAATCAGTTAAAAATTCACCAGTCAACAGCATTTTGGCTTTTAAGGCCCTATCATGATAAATTCTACAAATTTTATTTCAATTTTGTGAAATGACAACAAGAAAACCAATGATTTTCCATATGTTAAGTTGTTTTACAATCCTTCACCAATGTTACTTGAATGGGAGCATTTGAATATGAGATTCCCTCATGCGAAACCGGTACCATGTCTACAAGGCTCGCCCCTCGTGCGAAACAGGTACCATGTTCACAAGATTCGCCCCTCATGCAAAACCAGGACCATTAAGGCTCGCCCCTTGTGCAAAACAGGTACCATGTCTACAAGGCTTGCCCCTAGTTCGAAACAGGTACCATGTCTACAAGATTCGCCCCTCATGCAAAACCGGTACTATTAAGGCTCGCCACTTGTGCAAAACAGGTATCATGTCTACAAGGCTTGCCCCTCGTGCGAAACAGTTACCATGTCTACAAGGCTTGCCCCTCGTGCAAAACAGGTATCATGTCTACAAGATTCGCCCCTCATGCAAAACCGGTACCATGTCTACAAGGCTCTCCCCTCGTGCGAAACAGTTACCATGTCTACAAGGCTTGCCCTTTGTGCGAAACAGGTACCATGTCTACAAGGTTCGCCCCTCATGCGAAATTGGTACCATATCTACAAGGCTCTCCCCTCGTGCGAAACAGTTACCATGTCTACAAGGCTTGCCCCTTGTGCGAAACAGGTCCCATGTCTACAGGGTTCGCCCCTCATGCGAAACCGGTACCATATCTACAAGGCTAACCCCTTGTGCGAAACCGGTACCATGTCTACAAGGCTTGCCCCTCGTGCAAAATTGGTACCATGTCTACAAGGCTTGCCCGTCGTGCGAAACAGGTACCATGTCTACAAGGTTCGCCCCTCATGCAAAACCGGTACCATGTCTACAAGGCTCGCTAGGTATCCCAGGAACACCAGCCACACCCTCAAGTGTCAGGTATGCCCGGTCCGGGTAGCTAAATGCCATTGCCTTATCAGCAGGGGTGTAGGAAGCTGTCAAAAAGTGGGGGTAGTGCACAACCTCTTAGGGGGCACTACCCAAAGTCATATGCTTTATATTCTCCATCATACCAGCACCAAATTTACCATGTTTAAAACAGTCAGATGATTTACAGTGACTGAAATTTTGGACAGAAATTCGTAATGAAATATGCTGTCCTCTATTAACAACAATATATAATAATTTCTGCATACATTAAAACTTATCCAAAGATTTGATTAGCCAGAACTCGGAAACTACAGAATAATGATTGATGGCTTGTCACAAAATGTCACATCACGAAATTTCAAATTTGTCACATAAATGTCTCAAATGTCACATCATTTTTGGCACCTTTTGCACAGAATGTCACACAAGTTTTGCCTTTGTCACATATCGCCCGTCTTTCCGCATACTGACGAATGTCGTATTTAGATGAAACGAAAATTGGCGCGAAGTACTGAATTATTATTTCCGCATACTGACGAATGTCTTTGAAGCTTCATGAAAACAAATTTTGCTTAAAATATCTTTATTGTAAGTACAATTGTCAAAAGATTAGCATTTGCTCTTTCCAATGATATATAAAGCTACATAATACACTTATCAACTTTTATTTCATCAAGCTTCAAAATTTTCCGAACATTCATCAGTATGTGGAATTAATCATTTCAATTTTGACATTCGTCACAACACAAATGACATTTGTCACTACGCGAAAAGAGGGGACGATATGATTGGCATAGTTTCACACGTCATGACCAGCTGACTGCAGGTGATCCTCATATAAAGGATCATTCGATTATGTCTGTTTCATGAAAAATGGAATTCACCACTAAAATGCATTAACATCAAATTACTAATGAGTGTGAGTGAAGGGGTATAAAACATGTCACAAAATGCCAGACAAATTTTAATATATTTGTTTTATGTTCATTTTGTCCAAAATTGTCAAAATGTCACAGAATGTCACATATTTTTGGACAATGAAACTTTGTCACAAAATAACACCATGTCACGGACGCTTCATTCTCTGCGACTATTCTGTTCAGATTTAATGGTGCAGTATCGGCAAAAGGACAGTCAGTTCTAATTTTCTGATCAGTCAAAATTTCAACCAATTGAAAAACTGCACTCATATTTCACACTATATTAATAACACAGCAACATCTTCCAATACAGCGATGATGTGGCCAAATGGATAAGGCACTGGGCTTTGAGCCCACTTTAAGCAATTTGCTTTTGTCCCAAACGTAACGAGTTTGAAATTTCTTTTTCTTTGGTCTTTTTCACTCATTTTAATTAGAACATGGAGCTTTCAACCAAGTTAATTTAAGTCAATAGCTCCATTATTAACATAACGACGAATTTGTACAGCTATGATAAACTCGGCTGTGTTATGTTATACTGTCACATTACACATACATACTGGACATACAACGTACATGTGCAGTACCTAATCTCCTTACACACACTGTATAATATCACTTCTCTTGCAATACGTTGATGACGTATGTAAGTACGTGGCATGTACTTAATGACGTCATTGCGATTTGTTTTGAGACAACACTGCCTCTTTAAAAGCTCTTTTAGCTACTTCGCACGAACCGTTGAGCGCTGAAGGGTTAAAGAGAAAACTGGTTTAACCCTTAAATCTCAAACAGGTTGTGCAACGACCGGTTTGGACATGCACTTTTCAAAATTTCATTTTACCTCATCAAATGGATCCACAGCAGAGATCCTGGAAGCATTTGAAAGAACTCAAATAGATCTTTCAGAAAATGTAACTTTTTGATGTGTAATAGGTTGAAATTTGTTGAGAAAAAATGGATTAAAATAGATGCAAAAATTTAAATGCACAAAATTTAACGAAATTTTTTCAAAGACTTTATTGTCATACTTCCAGACATAGCTTTTTCCTAAAAAGTCGTGTACAACTGTCAAAGACATCAACGCATCCAATTCCAGTCAAATTTTGACTGCCCCTATCATCAATATCCTTTTTTGGCAAAAGTTCACATGCTTTCGATTGACATAAAAAAGAGCAACTACCGCCTCTTTCATGATAATATTTAAGTATGAAAACAAACCATCATACTATGACATACGCAATGTAGTCTAGCGGTAATGTTTGGGATTACTGTGTGGGAGTCCCGGGTTCGAATACCGCACCACGAGTAATTACAAAAAGTGATTATTTTCATATTTATTTTCAATATTTTTGCAGGTTTTGCTTTGAGAAAAAAATTCAGACTGGTGTTTATTGGAGAAAAAAAGTTTCACAAAGAATCTAAATCTGTAAAAAAAAATCCTTAATTTTAATGATTCACAAGAAAATAATACAAGCTCAACACATTGCGCAATTCTGACCTATTTTTTAAATTTGCAAATTTGCATGTTTATGTAAATATTTTCTTTATTTTGAATTTTTTATTGCAAAGTTTATTGTCTTAGAATTCATATAAACTAATCTTGTAGTGATAGAAAATGAAAGGAAAGTTGTGAAATTTAATTTTGAAAGAAAAATCCGGAAAATTGAAGTCACGTTTGAACACTTTGTGATAGAGTGTACGACTTAGATGCTGGAGGTAGCCCCGGTAAGGTCTAATCCGTTTTGCCACAGCTATGCAGACAGATACCCCAATCATCAAAGCGGAAGTACATCATTTGCAGCTCCTGCTCCCCATTCAGCTGTTGAGAGAAGTAGCAATTGTTGAATGGCGCTCGCCAACCTTCGGAGGGAACATCAAGCCGTTGATCCCGATGGTAGGACAGTCACACCCTACCTGGTTCTCTGAATACTATTCGAGAAGAGAAGCGTGAACACGCGGTGTTCATCCACTTCCATGAGCTAATTGATGGATGATGCGCCGTTTGGGCAGCTCTCCCCTATTCTAAAAGCTCTGATGTTTGTAAAGCGCTCTTGAATATACTTGTATAGAAAGGGCGCTATATAAAATAATTACTATTACTATTAAGGGCTTAAACAATGATTCAATAAACAAACTTGATGCAATGCACTACAATTCACTTTTGAGACATATACATAACTCACTTTTGAGACATATATACATAACTCACTATTGAGACATATACATAACTCACTGTTGAGACATATATACATAACTCACTGTTGAGACATATATACATAACTTACTTTTGAGACATATATACATAACTCACTTTTGAGACATATATACATAACTTACTTTTGAGACATATATACATAACTCACTGTTGAGACATACATACATAACTTACTTTTGAGACATATATACATACCGACTATACTTACACTAAGAACCACGGATGTCTTTTAATTTGTGATATCTGTAAGAGAAATACAAGAAAAAATGAACAAATTATGCGACAATGAATGTATTGTATTCAAATAGAAACAAAAAGATTAATCATAATTTTTTGTAAATATTTAATTGTTTGTTTTAAGAATTCTTGTCAGGAAACTGTTCATCTATAGTTTTTCAGTCCCCTTAAAATCATTTCATAGCTATATCCATCCAAGCCATTAGGCTCATTGAGCCGGTGCTTATCCCTGGTTTCCATGGCACAAGCGGATGAGAGTACAATACTCCCCCTGGAAGGGCCAGTCCATCACAGATTAACTCCCCAGCAGTCCTGGTACTCATTTTCACAGCTGAAAGGACTGAAGCAAGTAGCGTAAAGGGTCTTGCTCAAGGACAAAATGCAGCGCTCATGACGGAAATCAAACTCGGTACCTCTTGAATACTAGTATGACTTCTTAACCACTAAGCCACAGCACCTCTTAAAAATCATTTCAAACCATCGATCTAGACGGATCTTACATAGAAGACTTTAATCAAATTAAACTTGTCATGTCTAGGATCAGTTCCCTGGTTTTTAGTTCAAAAACATTCATCTCATTCATATTAATGATATTTGTGATGTACAGAAGGAAATGATTTTTCTTTGCATTCTTTTGTATTCTTTAAATTCTACTGTTCTATTAACGATCATTTTAGTTCCAAAAAAAGTTGTACATTTTTTAAGCTCGATACACGTTAATGCACTGTATCATTGACTGTATCAGCACGGTCCGTTAATGCACGGTCCATTAATGCACAGTCCATTGATATCACCATAATACATGTAGTTTCGAGATGACTTACGGCAAACACAATCCTTATTTTCAACAAGAAGGTCCTTAAACGCCAATAACAATACATCGCTTTACTTCAGTGATTAAGGGATTTCTTAACGCGTTTACTCACAAGGGGAGGAACATATTAACAACTGGATTATATAACACGTTTGCTATCGACTATGGGAGGCAGATCGGTGGCATATAAAAGGGGTACTGAACAAAAGATGCGCTTACCGCAGTAAGTGCGCTAGATTAGTAGTGCTAATCGCATTAACCGTGCGTTAGCTCTAGCCTAGCTGTACTGTAAGACAGAAAGGCATCTCTATTTTGAAAATTGCTTTTCAATCCTCCGAAAAATAGATTCAATTTGTAAAAAGTTGAACTAATTTTGTGAGCAATTGCTAACAAATTGCATTTTATATAATACAAATATATATTTTTTTTACAAGCCGATTTCATACAAACTTAACATAACACACCCATTTATTTATTAGTACAGCTTGTACATATAAGGCTGTAATAAAATTAGATCTGGTGCAGTTCACTCGTTTTTAGTTCAATTAATTCATCTAATTGCTATTAACTCTCATAAAATAAACTGTTATAAAGGACGAAGTTATCAAACTTGTTTGTCTCCTCTGACCTAATTCTGATCAAGCGTAGCATTTCTTTTTGATCCTATCTACCGTAATTAAAACTAAGGAATTTCAGTTTCTTATTTCGCTTGTGATATGCCGCATGGATCTGTCACATTAAGCTCACAGCGCTGACCTGGAATCAGAGCTATGTTAGGCATCAACTTTTCCAGAATCTTTTAGAATGATAACAATCTAAATTAGGTATAAACACAAATGTCTCTTTCTAACAAAAGATAAATTTCCATCCCAAAATCATCAGGAAAATACAGTATCATCAACAGCCTCATTTGATATACACACCTTAGCCATCTAAGGGGTAAACAAGATATAGAATGACATGAATACAAATAAGGCTTCTCTCTCAATCAAAATAAACTGTTAATAATTTATATTTAACCATCAAAATCCCTTTTCAAATGTTTTATTCATAGCCATCTACGGGTTACTTAAGATATAGAATGACATGAATACAGATGAGGCTTCTCTCTCAATCAAAATAAACTGTTAGTGATTTATATTTAACCATCAAAATCCCTTTTCAAATGTTTTATCTACAGCCATCTACAGTACACAAGATATAGAATGACATGAATACAGATGAGGCTTCTCTCTCAATCAAAATAAACTGTTAATGATTTATATTTAACCATCAAAATCCCTTTTCAAATGTTTTATCTATAGCCATTTACGGGTTACTCAAGATATAGAATGACATGAATACAAATGAGGCTTTGATCTCAATCAAAATAAACTGTTAACAATTTCACTTAAAATGGTTGAGGACAGGATAACATATTTAACCATCAAAATCTTCTTTCAAATGTTTTATTTATAGCCATCTACCGATTACTCAAGATTTAGAATGATATGAATACAGATGAGGCTTCTCTGTCAATCAAAATTGAACTGTTAATAATTTCACTTAAAATGATTGAGGACAGAATAACATATTTATCCATCAAAATTTCTTTTAAAATGTTTCATTTATAGCCATCTACGGGTTACTCAAGATATAATAGAATGCTATGAATACAGATGAGGCTTCTCTGTCAATCAAGATCGAACTGTTAATAATTTCACTTAAAATGGTTGAGGACAGAATAACATATTTAACCATCAAAATCTTCTTTCAAATGCTTTATTTATAGCCATCTACGGGTTACTCAAGATATAGAATGCTATGAATACAGATGAGGCTTCTCTGTCAATCAAGATCGAACTGTTAATAATTTCACTTAAAATGGTTGAGGACAGAATAACATATTTAACCATCAAAATCTTCTTTCAAATGCTTTATTTATAGCCATCTACGGATTACTCAAGATATAGAATGCTATGAATACAGATGAGGCTTCTCTCTCAATCAAGATCAAACTGTTAATAATTTCACTTAAAATGGCTGAGGGCAGGATAACATATTTTACCATCAAAATCCCTTTTCATTAAGAATCTGTGTCCCTCAATTTGGCCTCTGCAACCCCACATCTAACCCGAGAGCCTCTTCACACTTAACTCGCTAGCGACCAACAATTGTTACACCATACACAATAGGTCATTCATCTGGGGCCAAAGCCACAAACCTCCTTTGCAGTGAAGTGGAACAGATTAGTTCTTGGCTGACCCTAAAAAATATATGCACTTTATGCATGATAGAATTTGTACAATGCCCATGAATGATTGATGGACCATTCCTCCCAAAGAGAGTTACTTCATCGTGTATGCCATCTATGGGTTACTCAAGATATAGAATGCTATGAATACAGATGAGGCTTCTCTGTCAATCAAGATCAAACTGTTAATAATTTCACTTAAAATGGTTGAGGACAGGATAACATATTAAATCTTCAAAATCCCTTTTAAATCTTCCATGGACAGGTGCAAGCTAATTAATTACAGTCATGATGAAAATACTCTTTAAGCCTTACTCTACCAGGGCTTTGAAAAAAGCGAGCCCAATTTTTGTAACTTTTTTTTCATATGCATTTTTGACAACTTTTTTGTCATTTTCTTTCGTTACAAGTTTGGTTGGAATAGAGGCTAAGATATTTATCTTTTGAGTAATGAAAGCCAATTTAGGATATATTGGACAAAATTATGCAAATTTAGCAGTTTTCGGCTAAATTTGGCAGTTTTCAGCTGAATTTGGTCAACAAATGGTCAATCTTTGCAGAAGTATAACTTCTTGTCAATATTAAAAACAGGAATTTGTGTTACATATTTAGATTCTTTATCAAATTTCCTTCCCAATGATACTAATTTATCATTTTTAGAAAGAAAGATAAAAAAACATCAAAAATGATAATAGTCAATAGACCCCTAAAAGCTGCAGCAGAAAAATATATATGCAGTGGTCACGGTGAGACTCGAACCCGGAGCGCTCGCGAGCCGCGTACATTTACTTTGCACCACGTAGTCGTTCAAATGGTAGAGATGAAATATATTTCTTATAGGAAATGTTTTAAATAGAGAGGGTATGCCTTTACTTATATATTAAATGAAAGGAAATTTCAAGCACTTTCTAACGGCAGTTTAATGAAGCATGTGAGCTATACGAATTGGGTACACAATGTTATAAAGAAAAAAACGGTCAAAAATGCCAAAAATTCATGAAATTTTGAAGAAATTTCTCCAGAACAAAAGATTGCAGGTAGGGATTATAACAATTATACAAGAAACCAATACTATCATGTCTTTGGACTTGCGTGTTTGATTTTGAAGCAAAAATGTGATCTTGAAGTTATTGTAAGATTTGAAAGAAAAGAACAAAAAATTGTAAATTTTTCAGCAATTTTTGAGTTTTACCCTTTTTTGACATACTTTTTCTCAAAATTCTGTAATATGACCCCAATAAAAAGGTTTTATTTGATGAAAGAAATATCCGAGTACTTTAAAATGATACCAAGATTGCTCCTATAGGACTGTGGTATGGGGGTTTATCAAAATTTAAGCATTTGGGCAAGGTTCGAAAACCTTGTAACCTATGCAATTGATCTTTGAAGGGAAATTTACAGGGGGGAAAAATTACATTAGGATTCACAAGTTCTATTAAAAAATGTTACAATTGCCCCTTTCCAACACAGCACAAAATTTCAGTGGAATTAAAGTGTTTTTATGTTATAAACTTTTAAAGGAATATTTCCATGGAATTTCACTTGGTATATGTTGTAATTTTCAAGATATTAATGGTAAGAAAACCGCCCATTATTTATGACAAAGTGGTGGGGTAGAAGCCCGCTTCCCACTGTGACCACACCACCAACCCCCCATTATTAATGACAATGTGGTGGGGTAGAAGCCCTGTTCCCACTGTGACCACACCACCAACCCCCCATTATTAATGACAATGTGGTGGGGTAGAAGCCCGGTTCCCACTGTGACCACACCACCAACCCCCCATCATTTATGACAAAGTGGTGGGGTAGAAACCCGGTTCCCACTCCAACAACCCCACCAACCCGCCTTAAATATTTAGGTATTTTCTCTGCTCTTATACATTTGTCTTACAGTTAAGTGTGGGGACCCTTAATGATATCATTTATAACAAATGCGGGGGTTTCAACCCTGATGCCAGGGTGGTCACATCACCAAACGCAACCATCCCCTTAAATATTTTAGCAATCAAGTCCTTTCTCACCATTAATCTCTTCTCTGCGTTGACTTCTACCATTCCTCTCAATAAATTTTGGCAATCAGGAGGCACAAAGTGAGGTATGTGAAAAACGCCCCTCTTTACTTTTTCTAACAGGGTCCTGAGATTATCATCGTCAAAGGGTAAAGCACCCTGTGGAGAAAATGTATAATGTAAAAAATTGTTAGAAACATTCTACAGAACATCTTTTAAATACTTAATACAGTACTTCAATTCTTAAGAAAATTCAAATTTTATTTATATAATTTTTCGAAAATATATCTTGTATGGACAGCAATGTATTTCCTTTTGCAATTAAAGAATGAAAATTTCTTTAAAGAGCAGCATTACAATTGTGAGAAAAAAATCTTTAATATTACAAAGTTCAGGGGTATAGCCAGACTTTGGATTGGGGATATGGACCAGGGATCAAAAAATTCAACCACAAACCAACTTGCCAGCCGGGTAGTAGTATCTAAATTTTGTGGTTGTCCCAAAAGTAAATAAGGAGGTTGCCCGAGAAAATATTTTTTGTATATATGCAATACATGAATACATGGAAACAAACTTGTTCATCCAGGCAGTTCATGTAAATGTCAGTCACCCAGATAAGATTTTTGGTTGTTTTCAGGCAGCCGGACGTACGATTTGTCGAACACTGGGGTTGATGAGGGAAAAATTGCTGATGGCCTAAGCTACTTTCCAAAATGTTGTCAAAATAGCTATAAACACAACTGAGCAACAATAGCAAGGTGGTGAGCCAACATCTAGACCATTTTAGCACTCTTCCTGGACATTTAACCTCAGTTTATTCATTTTTTGTGGGGAGCAGGGGGGAGGGTTCGTACAACCTATTTGACCCCCTGACTAACCACAAACAAATCTGGCATATAACTTGTACACTTAAAGACTTCTACAGTATATCAAAATCAATGCTCATTTTATTGGCCATTAAACTGTTAGTATTCATCTTTAAAACGTATACTGTCAGTAAAATCATTAAAGAGGCGGTCTTATCTCAAAACAAATTGCAATGACGTTACAGGGCACGTACTTACACATGACATCAACATATAACCTACATATTACAAATGTTTAGAGATTCAGAGAGGCGTAAGCTATACATTGTGTGTATGGAGATGAGGTAAATAAGTAACACACACGTACGGTATGTATGTGTGGTAACATGACACGGCCGAGTTGAACAGAGCTCTACAAATTTGTCATTACTTTAATTATGAAGTTATTAGCTGAAATTAAGTTGGCTCCTTTTTTTAAATTCGAATAAGGGAAAAAGACAAAGAAAATCTGTTGCCTTGACGAGATACACTGCACAAAAAGCAAATCACCTAAAAGTGATAGACTTATACACTCAGCCACATCTAGGCTTGAACACAAAAAAGCAAATCACCTGAAGGTGATAAGATTTATACACTCAGCCACATCTAGGCTTAAACACAAAAAAAAAAACACCTGAAGGTGATAGACTTTACACTCAGCCACATCAAGGCTTGATCACAAAAAAACAAATCATCTAAATGAAGGTAATACACTCAGCCACATCTAGGCTTGATCCCAAAAAAGCAAATCACCTCAAGGTGATAGACTTATACACTAAGCCACATCAAGGCTTGATCACAAAAAAGCAAATCACCTGAAGGTAATACACTTAGCCACATCAAGGCTTGATAACAAAAAAGCAAATCACCTGAAGGTGATACACTTAGCCACATCTAGGTTTGATCACAAAAAACTTAATCACCTGAAGGTGATTGACTTATACACTCAGCCACATCTAGGCTTGATCACAAAAAAGCAAATCACCTGAAGGTGATAGACTTATACCATCAGCCTGAAGGTGATATACTGTACTTATACCATCAGCCTGAAGGTGATAGACTTATACCATCAGGCTGAAGGTGATAGACTTATACCATCAGCCTGAAGGTGATAGACTTATACCATCAGCCTGATGATAGACTTAAACCATCAGCCTGAAGGTGATAGACTTATACCATCAGCCTGAAGGTGATAGACTTATACCATCAGCCTGAAGGTGATAGACTTATACCATCAGCCTGAAGGTGATAGACTTATAACATCAGCCTGAAGGTGCTAGACTTATACCATCAACCTGAAGGCTATAGACTTATACCATCAGCCTGAAGGTGGTAGACTTATACCATCAGCCTGAAGGTGATAGACTTATACCATCAGCCTGAAGGTGATGGACTTATACCATCAGCCTGAAGGTGATAGACTTAAACCATCAGCTTGAAGGTGATAGACTTATACCATTAGCCTGAAGGTGATAGACTTATACCATCAACCTGAAGGTGATAGACTTATACCATCAGCCTGAAGGTGATAGACTTATACCATCAGCCTGAAAGGTGATAGACTTATACCATCAGCCTGAAGGTGATAAGACTTATACCATCAGCCTGAAGGGGATAGACTTATACCATTAGCCTGAAGGTGATAGACTTATACCATCGTCGTCGTCGGACTTATACCATCGTCGTCGTCGTCACATCACCTCACCTCACCTCACCTCACCTCACCTCACCTCACCTAACCTCACATCACATCACATCACATCACATCACATCACATCACATCATTCATCATCATCATCATCATAATAATGATAATTATAATTATAATAATAATCATAATAATAATAATAATCATAAGTCATATTAATCATAAGTCATATTAATCATAATAGTCATCATAATAATCATAATAGTTATAATAATCATAATAATCATAATAATAATAATCATAATAATAATCATAACCATTAAAACTAAGCTAATCCGATTTTCAATGTTTCAAATATTACATTTTTCAAATAATCATAAATAGAGTTAAATTTAGCACTGTGAGTTGTTAATTTTAAAAACAAAAAAAAGATTTTTATCAGTTAAGGTTTAGTTTTTTTGTTGGTTTTGATCTTTTAACTTCTGGAAATAAATTTCTCAGAATTGTATTTTGTTTAAGATGGAAAATTTAAACTTTAAACTTGGTTTCATCCTAAATTTATTCTGTTTCAACTTGAAACCGATTGAATTGTTAAATTTATTGAAACATTTAAAACGTTTCAATTGTTTGAAACCGATTAAATTGTTAAATCTATTGAAACATTTAAAACTTTTCAAATGTTTGAAACCGATTGAAATGTCAAATTTATTCAAACATTTAAAATAATTCAAATGTTTGAAACCGATTGAATTGTTAAATTCATTAAAACATTTAAAACATTTCAAATGTTTAAAACCAATTGAATTGTTAAATTTATTGAAACATTTAAAACATTTCAAATGTTTAAAAACGATTGAATTGTTAATTTTATTGAAACATTTAAGCATTTTAAATGTTTGAAACCAATTGAATCTTTAATTTTATTGAAATACTTAAAACATTTCAAATGTTTGAAAACGATTGAATTGTTCATTCATTGAAACATTTAAAATGTTTCAAATGTTTGAAACCGATTGAATTGTTAATTTTATTGAACATTCAAAACGTTTCTAATGTTCAATTTTTTGCTACATTGTTTAAAGTATCTATATGTTTACATTTAAAGATTTAGTTAAGGTTTAGAATCTTCAAATATTGTAAACTTTGCTGTTTTAATGTTTCACATGAAGATTAACTTGTTTATTGGTGTTTTTCAAGTTTTAATGAATGAATTTATCAAATCACTAGATTTTATTTTTTCATTTATTAAAGTTTTCATGTTTAATTTGTTATCGATTTGTAGTTTTAATTTGTTCCAATTTTGTAATAAATATTTTTCTTTATAACTCATGTTTTTTTTTGTTTTCAGACTTCATTGGGTTGTGCTATTGATTTTGTTTTTGTTTCCAAAGTTGATTTTCTTGTTCTATTGATTTTGTTTGATTTTCATGTTCTGATTATATCATTTTTGTTTTTAAATTGGATTTTGTTTTCCAATTAACTTTGGCGGCGATAGCCACCCATAGCAAACTGCAAACAATTTTTCTTAAAAGGACAGGACAACATATTTCACCCTCCAAATCTCTTTTAAATATTGTATGGACAGGTGAAGGCTAATTAAATACAGACATGTTGACAACACTTTCAAAGGATTGTATTGAACAGAATAATCTTCATAGGTCATCAAAACTGAGCAGAAGCGTTTGAACAAGGTTGGAAAACCTTTAAATGATGGTATCAAAGCCCCACCATAGTCCGCCCCACCCCTAGTCCGCCCACCCTAGTCCACCCCACTCCTAGTCCGACCCACCCCTAAGTCCGACCCACCCCTAGTCCGGCCCACCCCTAGTCCGACCCACCCCTAGTCCGACCCACCCCTAGTCTGACCCACCCCTAAGTCTGACCCACCCCAGTCCGACCCACCCATAGTCCGCCTACCCTAGTCTGTCCCACCGCTAGTCCGCCCCACCCCTAGTCTGCCCCACACCTAGTCTGACCCACCCCTAGTCCAGCCCATTCAACCCATAGTACAACCAACACAGAGTCCACCCAAGTGCTAGTCCGCCCAACCCCTAGTCTGCCCCACTCCTAATCCACCTTACTTCTAATCTTCCTCGATCCAAAACTTCCACTCCTAATCCACCCACCTCCTAATCCACCCCTCTTAATCCGCCCTACCTGTAATCAGCCCCACTCCAAATCCGCCCCACTCCAAATCCGCCCCACTCCTTATCTGATCCACTCCTAATCTGCTCCACTCCTAATCTACCCCACTCCTAATCCACCCACTCCTAATCCACCCACTCCTACTCCACCCCACTCCTAATCCACCCCGCTCCCACTCCACCCCGCTCCTAATCCACCCAGCTCCTAATTCACCCCGCTTTTAATCCACCCCACTCCTAATTCACCCCGCTCCTAATCCACCCCGCTCCTAATCCAACTCACACTCCTAATCCAACTCACACTTCTAATCCACCCCACCCCTAATCCACCCCACTCCTAATCCACCCTTCCCAATCCACCCACTCCTAATTTACCTCACTCCTAATCCCCGAAGAATTATGGCCCTGGCTATAGGTATGTGTGTACAATGAGAGCTGTAGAACCACTTTCCCAACTTACCACAAGTAATGCATAAAGTATAACACCTGCACTCCAAACATCAGCTTTTCTCCCATCATATCTTCCCCTGGAAAAAAAAGATAAAAAATGCAAAAAAATAATATAAAAATTAATCAATCCATCGATCAAAACAACAAACACAAATCATTTAAATTTGTATTCAACAATATTCAAAAGGAATACAAATTAGATCGATCTATCCATCAATCAATAAATTGACTAATTGATGAGACTTGTGAGCCGAGTTAGAATTAATTATAAAAATCCCATGATTCTGAATAAAGGTGTCGAAAATCTTCCCACAAAAAATTGTGACAGAAATAATATTCATAAAGTAAATACATCTTTATATGCTTCCTTTATTAGTTATTTAATGTACAATTTATTGCACAATTACATGGGGGCAATTCTTTTTTTGTTATTTTGTATGAATTATTTTTTGCCATTTTGCCTAATTTTGTGTTGCAATCGTGCCAATGATGACATCATTTGCCCTATGTGGTAGCATAATGTATTTCTTTAGAATTCTCTTTAAACTTTTCTTTCCAAAATGCTTTGACATAAAGTTCTTAGGTCTTGAATCATTGATAAAATTCAAAGACACATGCAAAGGAAGAACTATTTCTCTGAAGTTAAAAAGTTTGTAATAGGTTATAAGAAATGGACAGTAATAATCTTAATCTGTACTGGGTGTATGACATCATTTCTTTAAGGAAAAATGGCCGCTCCCATGTAAATTTATATTGACAGAATAATGTTTGAATAAATTAACAAATGTATGCTAAATTGTTAATTCTACAATTTGAACTTTCTTCTCTTAGAAATATGTTTTCTAAAATGCTTTGACAAAGTTCTAAGGGCTTGAATCATTAATATCATGCACAAATGAAATTCATCTAAACCATGCAAAGGAAGAACTATTTCTCAGGAGTTTATATCTATAGAATTAATATTTTAATCAATTAGAAAATATACGCTAAATTGTTTTGTAAGATGTGAAATTTCTTCAGATGACTTGTAATTATTTTTTCTATTATATCTAATTAAAAAAAAAGATTATATGTCCCCTTTTATATATGAATATATGTATATTGCTATTATCACACTTGGTATTTAGTTTTGCTGCAGTTTTGTTCTTCTTCATATTATGAAGATTCCACATATTACCAATATCTATATTACCAGCGATGCTCTACATGTTTTACTTTTAAAACTTTTTATAGAAGTATCCTCAACCATTTTGTATTTTCTTTCAAATCTGTTTCATGTGTGTATCTCTGGAGTTGGAATTAATTACAAAATATTCCACAGTTCTAAATAAAGGTGTCGAAAATCTTCCCACGAAAAATCGTGACAGAAATAATATGAATGATAGTAAATGCATCTTTATATATTTCCCTTTTTTTGCAATTAATGAATGTACTTTTCATCGCACAATTAAATAGGGGATGTTTTTAGAGCACATATTTACCACATACACTATTGTTTACTCAACAAATCTAATAAAATATATATGATTTTTGTTTTGTTTTTTCCACAAATTCCAGATTTTCCGTGATTATTACCACTGGAACCAAAAGTTTTTTCCCATCTCTGCTCAAATGAAAATTTGCCTCAATAAAAACAAAAACGGGGGAAATAAATTTTAAACCAATTTGTCAAGGTCTCTCCAGTCATTTTAGACTTCAGGCCATTATATATAATAAGTTTTACATACTCATATCCATAAAATTTAGCTTGATTCTACACATTCATCACTAAGTTTGCACTTCCAAAAAAAAAGGAACACGTCGCCACCATATTTGTCCTTCAATCAACCCCTGACAATCCCAACGTCTTTTTATCTGACATTTACGGAAGCAAGTCTAGTGTAGACCCTTTTAATCCACAAATTGAAAATAACCTAATGTGCAAAAAACAGCATTCACACTCCATCAATTGGGATAACCGAATTCACTCAAAGACGAAAACGCCGTCAACACCACCTTCAATTTTGTCGTTGCAACGATTGATTGTAATGACCAGGCGACAGTTTTGACTGATTTATACACCATTTTAAGTGAAAGAAAAAAATTAGTAACTGATACATAAGCATGGGAAGTCTAATAGAGGTCAGTTTACACTAAGATCAGGCAGATCGATTGAAGACGAGAAATATGAGAAGAAGAAGATAAACATTTTAAAAGATTAAAATTTATTATAAAAACAAGGCCATTTGCCAAACTCGGTCTAAATGTACTAGTTTGTTTTGATTAGATTTCCTAAAGAACTTTGCATATCATTACAAGATGATTTGGAATTTTATATTTTCAAAATTTGTCAAAAATTTAGCATAAACTTTTATTTTGTCAGAAATGAGTAGTGACAAATCACTGATCAGAAATTGTGATAAATCTATGATTTTTGTATGATTTGCAAAAGGTATTCAGCATAATCTGTCATAATTAATAAATCATAATCAACATAGTATGATTTGCTATTTTACATGCAAAAATATAATAATCATTGACAACAACAAATCTTACAATTTTATCTTTGTTTATTTCCAACCCTTGTCAGGCCAAGACTGGAAATGGGACCAATATTTCAGTCTGCAGAGGTTTAATAGTAATATCATTCACATCATGGACTGAAAGAGGGTTTGCCCTAATATTGGATCCAATATCCGGTTACTGGAGCTGAGGATCAAAAAGTTCCAACAAGCAAAGACTTTTTGTGAAATGTGAACCACAAATGCTTTAAAAACATTGACCTGAAATTATTTAGACCCCCCCCCTTATTTAGACCCCTCCTCCCAACAATGGTGTTTTGGGCCCTGGAAATGCTCTCAGCAGACATGCTATACTCATATGAGACCCCACAAGAAGTCATAGGCAGGTTTGGTGGGTGCAAGGGGGAAGTTCTTTTTTTCCATACTCATAAGTGGTAATTTTTTTGTATTTTAGGGTGATTGTATGATTTTAACCCTCCCCCTTCCCCTCCCCTGCTTCCTTCAGTGGACAAGGCCTGCTTATGCAAGAAGTACTTACTCGTATAACTTCTGGACATGCATAGTGGGGTGAACCACAACTCGTCTCTAGTAGGTTATGTTCTAACTGTAACGAAGCCATACCAAAATCTGCTACCCGTATGTTATTCCTGTCATCTAAAAGTAAATTCTCTGGCTTGAGGTCCCTGTGACTGTATGCAAATATAAAATTAACATATATGCATAAACATGAGGTGTTACAACACAGCTACTGAAGATGGTCCCTGTGACTGTATGCAAATGTTAAATTAATATACATGCATAAACATGAGGTGTTACAACACAGCTACTGAAGATGGTCTCATTTCTGTGACTATGCAAATATGAAATTAACATATATGCATAAACATGAGGTGTTACAACATAGCTACTAAAGATGGTCTCATCTCTGTGGCTGTATGCAAATTAAATTAACATATATGCATAAATATGAGGTGTTACAACACAGCTACTGAAGATGGTCTCATCTCTGTGGCTGTATGCAAATATGAAATTAAGACATATGCATAAAGATGAAGTGTTACAATACAGCTACTGAAGATGGTCTCTGTGACTGTATGCAAATGTGAAATCAACATGTATGCATAAACATAAGGTGTTACAATCACAGCAACTGAAGACTAGGTCCAAATCATTTCATCTAAAAGAAGGTTCTCTGGCTTTAGCTCCTTGTGACTGTATGCAAATATAAAATTAAACATATTTGCATAAATATAGGATGTTACAATAAGAGCAACTGAAGATGGCCCTGTGACTGTATGCAAATATGAAATTAACATATATTCAGACCAAGTAAAAACTGAGCCTAAGTATTTTATTCATTTCATCTCCATCCTGAGTTATCCTGAGTTTCTGGTTTAAAATCCCAGTGACTTATGCAAAAATAAAATTAACATATATGCATTAACATGCGATGTTACAATCAAAGCAACTGAAGCCCATGGAAGGAGGACATACAGTTGGGAGCAGGAAATGGTGCTACCTGCTCATTAAAGGTTTAGTTCAGGCAAAGGCCTAGGAAGCTGAGATAGGGGGAAAACTTCCAAATATGAAGGAAGTTTTCGAAAATGAAGGAATTTCCCAAAATTGAAAAAAATCAGAAAATTGAAAGGGATTCCTGACACATTTTGATGGAAACTTAATTTACCAATACAATTTTTCACTTGTCACTGGGATAGTTTTGGGATTTTTGCCCCCCTGAGAGGTGACCTTTCCGAGTGGGGTCAAGCAAGTCCAACTTATACAAAAGAGGACATAAAAAGAAACAAAATAGTGATGAAGAAAGCTTCACAATTTGTATTTTGTAAAGGAGATATTTAAGTATAAACTATGGTATAATTTGTGTAAAAACAATTGAAATCAGACTGTTTTGTTCTGCAATTTTATGGCATAAAAACCATTGGATATGTCAGAAAGTAGTAAAACAGAATCTAGTAAAGCTAGTAATAATTTACAACTTGAAGAAAGTTAGAGGAAATATAATTCAAATAAATATAAATATTCTTTTCTAAGAATGTTAAGATGAGGGCCCCAACTTGTCCATATACACCAGTCATTTCTCCACAAATAATACTAAGTTAATCCTTTAATATCTTCTTAACAGAATAAGATTTGTGAAACCTTTTTCTACCATTTTGTTTCTTTTGAAGTCCTCTTTTATATAAGATAAACTTTGTTTGACCACTCAACTACTCAACTAATCCTTTGTATACTAAAAAAATGAAGAATGCAATCCATGGAGTAACTGATCTCATCATTACTTATCTGATCCAGTATTGTTTTCAATTAGACCAAATTAAATTACATACAAATTACTGAGCTTTCTTTCTGTTCATGCATCACAAATTTTACAATTCAAAAAAAAAAAAAACAAATTTTGATTGGTCAAAATCTAAACATCCATTTTCAAAATTCTTATTTTCTTGGAATTTTCTGCTCTTTTAACGTGGAATAATAAATTGTTGTCTATGTCCATAATTCTTTCAGCCAAGGTCAGATTCTCTAATAAAGGATTAACAAAACCCTTACCATACTGAATGGCTGTGGCAGAATTCAATAGCTGATATTATTTGCCGAAAGAATCTTCTTGCTTCACGAGGTGTCAGCCTCCCTTTCCGCACTAAATAGTCAAACAGCTCTCCTCCAGACACATGTTCTAATATAAGATACCTGTAAGAAGGAATACACCATATCAATCAATCGATCGATCAAGAGCACCAAAATATAAGATATCTGTAAGATTAGAGTGATTAAGAGGAAAGACAAAATCAATCAATTGTGACATTTAAAGAGCACCAGAATATAAGATACCTGTAAGATTAGAGTGATTGAGAGGAAAGACAAAATCAATCAATTGTGACATTTAAAGAGCACCAAATTGTAAGATAGAATATTAAGATACGTGACATTTGCATTAATATATAAGATAGAAAAAATACACCATATCAATCAATCGATCAATCAATCAATCAATAGCATTTATAGAGCACCAAAATATAAGATATCTGTAAGATTAGAGTGATTGAGAGGAATGAAAATATCAATCGTGACATTTAAAGAGCACCAGAATATAAGATACCTGTAAGAAAGAATCAATCAATCAATGTGACATTTAAAAGCACCAAAATATAAGATATCTGTAAGAAAGAATACACTATCAATCAATCATGACATTTAGATCAAAAATAGCATACACCATTTCAATCGATCAATGCATTTATAGAGCACCAAAATATAAGATATCTGTAAGATTAGAGTGATTGAGAGAAAAGACGATATCAATCAATCAGACATTTAAAGAGCACCAAAATATAAGATACCTGTAAGAAAGAATACACCATATCAATCAATTAATTAATCAATAGCATTTATAGAGCACCAAAAATATGATCCTGCAAGAAGAATTAGAGAATGCAAGACAGACAAAATTAATTAATTAAATTGCAAAAAATTGATCAATGACATTTATATATGGCCAAAATTTAAAATAGTTTGCTTCAAGGCACTTAAAGAATATTCCTGTGAACTTTCATTTTCATATACATGATAAAGGACATTTTGGTATGACGGTCAATCCTGTTGATATCCTTTTCCATTTAGGAGTAAACATTTTGAAGATTGTGAGACTACTGAAGTAAGCATTTGAAGATTGTGAGACTACTGAAGTAAGCATTTCAAAGATTGTGAGACTACTGAAGTAAGCATTTTGAAGATTGTGAGACTACTGAAGTAAGCATTTGAAGATTGTAAGACTACTGAAGTAAGCATTTGAAGATTGTAAGACTACTGTAGTAAGCATTTGAAGATTGTGAGACTACTAAAGTAAGCATTTGAAGATTGTAAGACTACTGAAGTAAGCATTTGAAGATTGTAAGACTACTGAAGTAAGCATTTGAGGATTGTAAAACTACTAAAGTAAGCATTTGAACATTGTGAGACTACTGAAGTAAGCATTTGAAGATTGTGAAACTACTGAAGTAAGCATTTGAAGATTGTGAGACCACTGAAGTAAGCATTTGAAGATTGTGAAACTACTGTAGTAAGCATTTGAAGATTGTGAGACTACTGTAGTAAGCATTTGAAGATTGTGAGACTACTGAAGTAAGCATTTGAAGATTGTAAGACTACTGAAGTAAGCATTTGAAGATTGTGAGACTACTGAAGTAAGCATTTGAAGATTGTAAAACTACTAAAGTAAGCATTTGAACATTGTGAGACTACTGTAGTAAGCATTTGAACATTGTGAGACTACTGAAGTACGCATTTGAAGATTGTGAGACTACTAAAGTAAGCATTTGAAGATTGTGAGACTACTGAAGTAAGCATTTGAAGATTGTGAGACTACTGAAGTAAGCATTTGAAGATTGTGAGACTACTGAAGTAAGCATTTCGAAGATTGTGAAACTACTGAAGTAAGCATTTGAAGATTGTGAGACTACTGTAGTAAGCATTTCAAAAAATGTGAGACTACTAAAGTAAGCATTTGAACATTGTGAGACTACTGTAGTAAGCATTTGAAGATTGTGAGACTACTAAAGTAAGCATTTGAAGATTGTGAGACTACTGAAGTAAGCATTTGAAGATTGTAAAACTACTAAAGTAAGCATTTGAACATTGTGAGACTACTGAAGTAAGCATTTGAAGATTGTGAGACTACTGAAGTAAGCATTTCAAAGATTGTGAGACTACTGAAGTAAGCATTTGAAGATTGTGAAACTACTGTAGTAAGCATTTCAAAGATTGTGAGACTACTGAAGTAAGCATTTGAAGATTGTAAGACTACTGAAGTAAGCATTTGAACATTGTGAGACTACTGTAGTAAGCATTTGAAGATTGTGAGACTACTAAAGTAAGCATTTGAACATTGTGAGACTACTGAAGTAAGCATTTGAAGATTGTGAGACTACTAAAGTAAGCATTTGAACATTGTAAGACTACTGTAGTAAGCATTTGAAGATTGTGAGACTACTGTAGTAAGCATTTGAAGATTGTGAGACTACTGAAGTAAGCATTTGAACATTGTGAGACTACTGAAGTAAGCATTTGAACATTGTGAGACTACTGTAGTAAGCATTTGAAGATTGTGAGACTACTGAAGTAAGCATTTGAAGATTGTGAGACTACTAAAGTAAGCATTTGAAGATTGTGAGACTACTGTAGTAAGCATTTGAACATTGTGAGACTACTGAAGTAAGCATTTGAAGATTGTGAGACTACTGAAGTAAGCATTTGAAGATTGTGAGACTACTGTAGTAAGCATTTGAACATTGTGAGACTACTGTAGTAAGCATTTGAACATTGTGAGACTACTGAAGTAAGCATTTGAAGATTGTAAAACTACTAAAGTAAGCATTTGAACATTGTGAGACTACTGTAGTAAGCATTTGAACATTGTGAGACTACTGTAGTAAGCATTTGAAGATTGTGAGACTACTGTAGTAAGCATTTCAAAGATTGTGAGACTACTGAAGTAAGCATTTGAAGATTGTGAGACTACTAAAGTAAGCATTTGAACATTGTGAGACTACTGTAGTAAGCATTTGAAGATTGTGAGACTACTGAAGTAAGCATTTGAAGATTGTAAAACTACTAAAGTAAGCATTTGAACATTGTGAGACTACTGTAGTAAGCATTTGAAGAATGTGAGACTCAGACTACTGAAGTAAGCATTTGAAGATTGTGAGACTACTGAAGTAAGCATTCTGAAGATTGTGAGACTACTGAAGTAAGCATTTGAAGATTGTGAGACTACTGTAGTAAGCATTTCTAAGATTGTGAGACTACTAAAGTAAGCATTTGAAGATTGTGAGACTACTGAAGTAAGCATTTGAAGATTGTGAGACTACTAAAGTAAGTATTTGAAGATTGAGAAACTACTGAAGTAAGCATTTGAAGATTGTGAGACTACTGAAGTAAGCATTCCGAAGATTGTGAGACTACTGAAGTAAGCATTTCTAAGATTGTGAGACTACTAAAGTAAGCATTTGAAGATTGTGAGACTACTAAAGTAAGCATTTGAAGATTGTGAGACTACTAAAGTAAGCATTTGAAGATTGAGAAACTACTGAAGTAAGCATTTGAAGATTGTGAGACTACTGAAGTAAGCATTTGAAGATTGTGAGACTACTGAAGTAAGCATTTGAAGATTGTGAGACTACTGAAGTAAGCATTTGAACATTGTGAGACTACTGAAGCAAGCATTTGAAGATTGTAAGACTACTGAAGCAAGCATTTGAAGATTGTGAGACTACTGAAGTAAGCATTTTGAAGATTGTGAGACTACTGAAGTAAGCATTTCAAAGATTGTGAGACTACTGAAGTAAGCATTTGAAGATTGTGAGACTACTGAAGTAAGCATTTGAAGATTGTGAGACTACTGTAGTAAGCATTTGAACATTGTGAGACTACTGTAGTAAGCATTTGAAGATTGTGAGACTACTGAAGTAAGCATTTGAAGATTGTAAAACTACTAAAGTAAGCATTTGAACATTGTGAGACTACTGTAGTAAGCATTTGAACATTGTGAGACTACTGTAGTAAGCATTTGAACATTGTGAGACTACTGTAGTAAGCATTTGAAGATTGTGAGACTACTGTAGTAAGCATTTCAAAGATTGTGAGACTACTGAAGTAAGCATTTGAAGATTGTGAGACTACTGAAGTAAGCATTTGAACATTGTGAGACTACTGTAGTAAGCATTTGAAGATTGTGAGACTACTGAAGTAAGCATTTGAAGATTGTAAAACTACTAAAGTAAGCATTTGAACATTGTGAGACTACTGTAGTAAGCATTTGAAGAATGTGAGACTGAGACTACTGAAGTAAGCATTTGAAGATTGTGAGACTACTGAAGTAAGCATTCTGAAGATTGTGAGACTACTGAAGTAAGCATTTGAAGATTGTGAGACTACTGTAGTAAGCATTTCTAAGATTGTGAGACTACTAAAGTAAGCATTTGAAGATTGTGAGACTACTGAAGTAAACATTTGAAGATTGTGAGACTACTAAAGTAAGCATTTGAAGATTGAGAAACTACTGAAGTAAGCATTTGAAGATTGTGAGACTACTGAAGTAAGCATTCCGAAGATTGTGAGACTACTGAAGTAAGCATTTCTAAGATTGTGAGACTACTAAAGTAAGCATTTGAAGATTGTGAGACTACTAAAGTAAGCATTTGAAGATTGTGAGACTACTAAAGTAAGCATTTGAAGATTGAGAAACTACTGAAGTAAGCATTTGAAGATTGTGAGACTACTGAAGTAAGCATTTGAAGATTGTGAGACTACTGAAGTAAGCATTTGAAGATTGTGAGACTACTGAAGTAAGCATTTGAACATTGTGAGACTACTGAAGCAAGCATTTGAAGATTGTAAGACTACTGAAGCAAGCATTTGAAGATTGTGAGACTACTGAAGTAAGCATTTCGAAGATTGTGAGACTACTGAAGTAAGCATTTCAAAGATTGTGAGACTACTGTAGTAAGCATTTGAAGATTGTGAGACTACTAAAGTAAGCATTTGAAGATTGTGAGACTACTGAAGTAAGCATTTAAAGATTGTGAGACTATTGAAGTAAGCATTTGAAGATTGTGAGACTACTGAAGTAAGCATTCGAAGATTGTGAGACTACTGAAGTAAGCATTTGGAAGATTGTGAGACTACTGAAGTAGGCATTTTGAAGATTGTGAGACTACTGAAGTAAGCATTTGAAGATTGTTAGACTATTGAAGTAAGCATTTGAAGATTGTGAGACCACTGAGGTAAGCATTTCAAAAATTGTGAGACTACTGAAGTAAGCATTTGAAGATTGTGAGACTACTGAAGTAAGCATTTCAAAGATTGTGAAACTACTGAAGTAAGCGTTTGAAGATTGTGAGACTACTGAAGTAAGCATTTCAAAGATTGTGAAATTACTGA
This sequence comes from Chiridota heheva, assembly GCA_020152595.1. Lineage (NCBI taxonomy): Eukaryota > Metazoa > Echinodermata > Holothuroidea > Apodida > Chiridotidae > Chiridota > Chiridota heheva. Next base: position 107,062 of record JAIGNY010000044.1, read on the forward strand.
AGTAAGCATTTGATGATTGTGAGACCACTGAAGTAAGCATTTCAAAGATTGTGAAACTACTGAAGTAAGCATTTGAAGATTGTGAGACTACTGAAGTAAGCATTTCGAAGATTGTGAGACTACTGAAGTAAGCATTTCAAAGATTGTGAAACTACTGAAGTAAGCATTTGAAGATTGTGAGACTACTGAAGTAAGCATTTGAAGATTGTGAGACTACTGAAGTAAGCATTTGAAGATTGTGAGACCACTGAAGTAAGCATTTCAAAGATTGTGAAACTACTGAAGTAAGCATTTGAAGATTGTGAAACTACTGAAGTAAGCATTTGAAGATTGTAAGACTACTGAAGTAAGCATTTGAAGATTGTGAGACTACTGAAGTAAGCATTTGAAGATTGTGAGACTACTGAAGTAAGCATTTGAAGATTGTGAGACTACTGAAGTAAGCATTTAAGATTGTGAGACTACTGAAGTAAGCATTTGAAGATTGTGAAACTACTGAAAAGTGACCTCCAGTGTAGAGTGTGATGTAATAAAGGCATTTTGTTCATATGCCCTCTAAAAATTGTCATGTACCCACTACATATTAATTTATTTCAAATGTTTTAACTTCTTAGAATAACTTTTTTTTCTTTGCATGGATCCATAAATTTTTATTTGTATACTTGATTCAGTACTTTATGCCAAAGCATTTTGGAAAGAAAATTTCAAAGAGAATTCTTAAGAAATACATCATGTGTGCTAGCACATAGGACAAAATATGTCCTCATTGGTGTCACAAAATGGCAGCATCCATCTTATAACTTCAAACTTAGATAACTTGAACATGGAATAAAGATTTTATGATGGGCTTTTGGTTTATTTTGTGATTCTCCATCATATCTGGAATATTTGAATTGGTCTTCTTTAAGGTTCTATGTGAGGTAACTACTGGAACCAATCATTCATGTATCTATAGTACATGCAATATGGCAGAGGTACCCAAACTACAGTACATGCAATATGGCAAAGGTACCAAACTACAGTGCATGCAATATGGCAGAGGTACCCAAACTACTGTACATGCAATATGGCAGAGGTACCCAAACTACTGTACATGCAATATGGCAGAGGTACCCACACTACAGTACAAGCAATATGGCAGAGGTACCCACACTACAGTACATGCAATATGGCAGAGGTACCCAAACTACATGCAATATGGCAGAGGTACCCAAACTACAGTACATGCAATATGGCAGAGGTACCCACACTACAGTACATGCAATATGGCAGAGGTACCCACACTACAGTACATGCAATATGGCAGAGGTACCCAAACTACATGCAATATGGCAGAGGTACCCAAACTACAGTACATGCAATATGGCAGAGGTACCCACACTACAGTACATGCAATATGGCAGAGGTACCCAAACTACAGTACATGCAATATGGCAGAGGTACCCAAACTACAGTACATGCAATATGGCAGAGGTACCCACACTACAGTACATGCAATATGGCAGAGGTACCCAAACTACATGCAATATGGCAGAGGTACCCAAACTACAGTACATGCAATATGGCAGAGGTACCCAAACTACTGTACATGCAATATGGCAGAGGTACCCAAACTACTGTACATGCAATATGGCAGAGGTATCCAACCTACAGTACATGCAATATGGCAGAGGTACCCAAACTACAGTACATGCAATATGGCAGAGGTACCCAAACTACAGTACATGCAATATGGCAGAGGTATCCAAACTACAGTACATGCAATATGGCAGAGATACCCAAACTACTGTACATGCAATATGGCAGAGGTATCCAACCTACAGTACATGCAATATGGCAGAGGTACCCAAACTACAGTACATGCAATATGGCAGAGGTACCCACACTACAGTACATGCAATATGGCAGAGGTACCCACACTACAGTACATGCAATATGGCAGAGGTACCCACACTACAGTACATGCAATATGGCAGAGGTACCCAAACTACAGTACATGCAATATGGCAGAGGTACCCAAACTACAGTACATACAATATGGCAGAGGTACCCACACTACAGTACATGCAATATGGCAGAGGTACCCAAACTACAGTACATGCAATATGGCAGAGGTACCCAGACTACAGTACATGCAATATGGCAGAGGTATCCAAACTACAGTACATGCAATATGGCAGAGGTACCCAAACTACTGTACATGCAATATGGCAGAGGTACCCAAACTACTGTACATGCAATATGGCAGAGGTATCCAAACTACAGTACATGCAATATCGCAGAGGTGCACAAACTACAGTGCATGCAATATGACAGAGGTACCGAAACTACAGTACATGCAATGTGGCAGAGGTACCTATTCATATAACTACAGTACATGCAATGTGGCAGAGGTGCACAAACTACAGTGCATGCAATATGGCAGAGGTACCCAAACTACAGTACATGCAATGTGGCAGAGGTACCCAAACTACAGTACATGCAATATGGCAGAGGTACCCAAACTACTGTACATGCAATATGGCAGAGGTGCACAAACTACAGTGCATGCAATATGGCAGAGGTACCCAAACTACAGTACATGCAATATGGCAGAGGTACCCAAACTACAGTACATGCAATATGGCAGAGGTACCCTTACAGAAATCTTAGCTTGCAGCAAGCTTGTCGCACACTTGCGACGAGCTAACATTTTTAGCTTGTGCAAGCATGCTGCAAGCTTGCAGCAAGCATGCTGCAAGCAGGCTGCAAGCTAGTATTTAGAACAAGTTAGCTTGTGCAAGCTAGCAAACCCTATCTTGCGCAAGCTCAGACAAACCTTTCTGCAAGCTTGCGCAAGCTAAAAAATATGCTATGCAACTTTGCACAACAAACTAGTATTTGTTCCAAATACTAGCTTGCAGCACACTTGCTGCAAGCTTGCACAAGCTGAAAATTGTTAGCTTGTTGCAAGCGTGCTGCAAGCAGGGTTCTAGCTACAGTGGGCGGTGCTGGGCCCAGAACTCGCAATTCCCGCCCAGCACTCGGCTCTAAGATTCACTCTTCCGCCCAGCACCAAGTTCAATGCGGTTAATTAATTAAGTGTTTAAACAAATCTCTTTTAATCTTGCTCTATTTATGTCATCCGCTGATTTACACACATAACATAACATACATTACGCACATTAAATTCCGATCAAAACAACTGAACTATAGGAATTCAACGCAATTGAATGTACATATTATAATAAAATCACCCATACACGAAGCTCTTGGCATAAACATACGTACATGCACACACTCCAGGTTCACATTTTAATCCTAGTGGATCACTGCTGGCAGCTTGCCAAGTCCATCACTTACCATACAAACAAACTTTAACGAAGTAATTATTACACCCCCAAGGAGTGCTTATAGACCGGTCCATTGTAAGAAACCAATCACATTTGTTATAAACCCCATATGCACTTAACATTATAACAGACTGATCGATATTCTTTTGATTTGTGGGGGATTTGATATTGACAAAAGTTGTTGCGTAGTTCATAGGAACATGTGCCGCATGCCTTTCGTCGAATGATACTGGGACAAAAATAAAAAGTTTGGGCAAAATGAATAACAATGGGAAATGAGAGAAGAGTTTCCGGCATATGTTGTACTTTTTTAAGAGGGGGAGGGGGGGGGGGGGAGGATGGAACTTTGACCGTTGAATATCCATTGTATTTTGAATATCCATTGTACATACAAAATATTTTGTAAATCCTTCTAGCATTCTGATTAAGAAAATGAATAATAGAATAAAAAACTTTTTCATTGACAATTTGTCAATAATAGTGGACTAAATTTGAACAGTTCTTTATGGGAGGGGGTCCAGGAGGTCACCCTGGATTGTCACTGGAGCCCAGCACTCAAACTTGTCTAGCTAGAACTCTGGCTGCAAGTTAGAATTTCTGTAAGGGTATACTACATGTACATACCTGCAATATGCATATATATTTGAATCAGTGAAGGCTCTAGGATTTCCCCCACAGGGGGTCCACCACTCCCAACGGGTGGTCCAGCTATTTTTCAAATTTTAAGAGAGGGGGGAGGGGGGAGAATGTGGTTGTGTTGTACCATGTGTGTTTAATGGTCGGGCCACAGCGTAAAGCTGTCCCATAATAACTCCTAGGATTGAATTTTTTGTTGGGGCAATGAACTATTAAAAGATCAAGTTACATGTACTCTGATTGCTGTTTCATCAGGGAATCAGGGATTTTTTGTAGGGGAATTAAATACTTCATTAGGACTTTCCCAATGAAATTCAATACATTATGGCATGACAGGTCTCCCCGACGGGTGGTCCAGGCCTCTCGCTGGTGGTTTGACCAAACCTCCCAACGGATGGGAAATGCCCCCTCCTCTAAAGCCACCACTGATTTGGATGTATCACTTACCGTTTAATACCAACAATACATTGGTATCTTTTTAATTATTATTTATTGTTTTTACCTTAGATCCCTGATATCAGTGTAAAGTTTTGAAGGCTTAATTGCAACAAGTTCAATCAAATAGTTAGCATGGTTGCCATAGAAACCTTGACATTGATATATTTGTATACGATACCAAATCATTTTGTATTCATTTGTATTTACTCCATCATGCAATCTGTAATGGCAGTTGTGATGACCACAGGTTTATTTTCTTTGGCAACAAAGCGGAATGCCCAAACCACAATGTAAATTTGGTGTTATGCGGATCATTTCATTTGCAATTGGTTATGGCTGATTAATGCTGAGCGACACAGCTAGCATAATCCACCATTCACAAACTGCGTCATACATTTGTATCTTCTGTGCTTTAAAAGTTTGCAAATTCCATCAAAAACAGTATTTAACTCAAGGCATAGGACGCAGGGGGGAGGGGGGAGGGGGGCCAAACTGAGAGAATTTCACTTTCTACCAGGTTGGGAGGTAAAACTAGGAAATTATTCAAATTTAATTGAAAAACTTGACAAAATTAAAGGAAAATTTGATAAAATTATTGCAATTTTGGTCAAATTTCAAAACATTGTGCAACAGTTGAAAGACAATGTCTGCCAAAATTGAAAAAACTTTCTGAAAATTTGCCTCATTTCACACGATTTAAAGGAATTTTCCCAAAAACTGCCCAAAAAGGAAGATATTTCCAGAAACACTGAGGAAAATACAGAAATTGAAAGAGTTTCACAAAAATTGAAGAAATTGTTCCAAAATGGAAGAAAAATGAAGGAAATTTCCAGAAAAGTGAAGAAAATTTCCGGAAATCAAGGAAAATTTCCAGAAAGCTTCCAATAGCTCCAATTTGGTCATAAACTGAAAATTTAAATTCTTTGCAAAATAAATAAGGCTAATTAGCTTATATCCATATCATTTGCATAACATTTTAATTAAAATAATGGTGTAAACATTTCCTTTTTTATATTATATTAGTTTTGTGCATCATAGAAAGAAACAATGCATGTTTATGAAAGTATAGTGCCAAGTCCTATCAGATAGATCATTGGCAGAATCAGATGTCAATTTTTAGGTCAAAAGGTCAAAAATATCAAATCAGTGTATAATTTTTTCCTAGTTTCAAAAAATTCAAAAGTAGTATCAAATGAAAGGTCCTTCTTTCAACAATTCATAAATTCTATCAATAATTCTTTTGTGATTAGCCACAAGAGAGCAAAATACCACAAAAATAGAGTTTTAGGACATCTTATAATCTGAATAATGACCTCATTTGCATAAATTTGCATATTTGACCAGATATTTATGCAAGCCAACATAAGTGCAAAGTCTTAGCTTTCATATTACATAAACTTGTGACAGTAGATAATAAATTTGTAAAAAAACCTTTTCAAAAAGTTCCCTAACATTTGTAATCTCAAATGCTCTGGTAGGGTAAAGTTAAAGGTATATAAAAGCTAAATCCATCCAAACCATTAGACTCATCTGATCCACTGTTTCAATGGTGCAAGTGGATGAGAGTACATGACTCCCCTGGAAAGGACTCCAGTCCATAGCAGGTTAACTCCCCAGCAGTGCTGGTACTCATTTCACAGCTGAGTGGACTGAAGCAAGTAAGTAAAGTGCCTTGCTTAAAGACACAGTGCAGCATTCATGAAGATAATCAAACCCTGTACCTTTCGAATACGAGCACTGAGCATGACTCCTTAACCACTAAGCCACTCACCATTTATGATTGTTTGTTTGATGAGAGTTTAATGACACCACAACAGCAAGGGTCAAATTGTGCCTGAGAGGTTAGATCATTCCAGAGGTAGGAAGGAGAGTAAACAGGGGGAGATTGAGAGAAACACGAGAACTAAAAGCCAGAAAGCTGGGATCGAGAGAGGAGGTGTATGGGAAAAAAAAAAAATGTATAGAGAGAGGGGGTGGGGAAGGAGGACTAAATATGATTGTAGAGGGAAGCATGATGAAGGAAGGAGATTATTTTATCTGAGGGTTTTTTTTGGAAGAGCTCGGCTACTGAGTTGTGGGCAACAAGGGAAGCTCTGGGAAGGTTGTAAAGGGTGCAAGCAAGGAGAATGTGATAGACTGTAAGGGTGCAATGGCAATTGTTGCAGAGGGGTTGGGGATAGCCAATAAGGAGGTGGGAGTGAGTGAGGTGGGTGTGACCTATTCTAAGGTAATGTAGACGTTGTCGACACGGGATAGGTTGTGAGTAGTGGGTTTGATCGGAATGGTGGGCTGGATGACGTGGAGTTTGTTATTAATTTGGGAGTCCCATGAGGTTTGCCAGCGGCTAGAACAAGGGAAGTGATAAGCGGTTGGCTGTCAGAAAGGGCTTTAGGAAAAGGGGTAGGGGGAAGGGTGAGGGCAAGCTTAGCAGCTCACCCTTTAAAGGTATATAAACAAAGTTTTATAATATTCCACTGATCATTGGACTACAAAGAATTTTTAAATAGCATACATGTGTATTTACATTACTTGTTCTGCTTCTTAAGATTTCAAACAGTCAGACCTGACCTGATAAATAAGCAGGTCAGTCAGACTTTTCCTCTTTATTTACTTTATTCTAAAAACCACAAGTAATTAGGATCAAATTTCCCTTATCAATGGCTCCATTGTATTCAGTCTCCTGTTGGTCCTGAGTTGATGTGGAAGTTGGTGTTGAGTATCACATAAGCAATGGATGAAGTCCTTATTGTGTGGTTGAGCAGTTATTTTAATTAAGATAAGTGGTCTCATTATTTGCTACCTTAAGTTTGTGGTCATGATTTGGTGACACAAATTTTTAAGGAAAAGGACAAGTCATGTATGAGTACCCTTACAAAAAAGTGTGTCAAACCTTGTCTGTGTTCATGTGTGGCTGACATGCATGTAAATGTGTGAAAATAAGTGTTTTTAAAAGACAGGAAAGGGTGTGGTATTAAAAACGAGTTCCAAGTAGTGCTAATACCAAGGATTACCCTGGGTTTGCATGGGTGTTCATGCATGAAATTGGAACAGCTTACACAGGTTTCTTTTGTAAGGGTATAGCCAAAGTTTGAATTTTTCAATTCATTGAAAAAATTTGATGTGAATGGAATTAACTTCAAAAAGCTTTCGTTTCTCTTTGTATTTCTTCCCTTTATTTGAGGCCTTGAAAATGTTAACATGCTGAAACGTTTCTCTTTTAGCCTACCCACACCCGACACCTGAGTTAATCCTGAAAACTCAGGTATGACAATTACCAAAATGACTTTCTGTTCAGTGTATTGTGTTTCCACTCCAAGAGATGATTGTTTATCTGCCATTCCCATGCACACCACAATTAAGTAGCCCACGGTTATTGTGTGTATAAGTTTACAGAAAGCCAGTGTTAAGTTTTTGAGGTACTTCTGTGATTGAAATCACTCATCCTTGTTAGGGGTTTTAATAAGAGAAAGTTGTTTGCAAACGTTTGTATCATATGCCTGAGCTGATGTGTGCATTAAGTGTGAATGATTAACAGACCATTTCTCCCAAGGACAGATATATTGCTACATAAAAATACCTTCTCCAGCTTGAGGTTGGTTGGGGATATACGATAATGATTAAATCCAAATATCAGAATCATCTTTGCTTTTTTAAAGATGAATGGCAGAGGGTTAAGAAACAATTATAAGAAAACACAGACTTAATACTTCTTACATCACAAGAGTAACACATTAATGTGCAAATTTGTACAAAAATCTTCAAAAAGCTGTAAAATGACCAATTTTTATCCGATTTGTGATGAAATATTCTGCTTTTTTCTGTTTTTTATTTGGATTTTAAATCAATTTAGCTGTTTCCTCTACCTTCCACATTCACTTGCTGCATATTTTTTTCTTTTCCCTTTACGTGTGAGTAATTGTATAAGTATTTCTTCTACATTTGCTTAAAAGAAAACTGACTGTATAACAATAGCAAAAACTCATTTTGTTTTATTTCAGACCTAATTTTCACTTTCAATTTTCCATGTACCTGGCAGCAGGGAGTTGAATTGCCACTTTGAGTACAATAATAAATATGAATATATTTTGCCTGGGAAGGCTCCAAAATGCCATAATGAAAGTACACACACACATTATTAACAGAGCTCACTCTGCGCCTTGCCAACATGCCAATTAGCCAATGACAAATTGTACATAGCTCAATTCAACTGTGTCAGAACAGATAGTACATTCACTTGTTACATCTTGATTAGAAATCCCTTGCTGCATGGACTGCCCCACAAACAGAATCATCGTCTTCATGCTACTTAAAAACATGACTGCACGGATTGTAACACTCAAACAAAACATGTCACATAAATCCCATCCTGAAAGATTTGCACTGGCTTTCAGTTTCTCATCGCATCATGTACAAAAATATTACTTATTGTTTACAAATTGATGAATGGTTGTGCCCCAGTTTATATATCTAACTTGCTGAAATGATGTGTTTCTCTTCGTAATCTTCGTTCTGGTGATAAACTCCTTTTATGTGAACCAAAATCCTACCATACATGGGGTGACAGATCATTTGCTGTTGCAGATCCGTGTCTTTGGAATGGATTGCCACTCCATATAAGGTTGTCTTGTTCTGTTGACTCATTTAAAAAGAATCTAAAAACCCATCTCATGTGTGATGCCTATGCAAATATGTACTTAGTTTAAAATCACGGTTTATTCATTTTAGTGTTCATGTATACTTATCTGTAAATTTAATGTTATATGGACGGCGCGATTGCCCCTCCATATCAGGTTGCCTTGTTTTGTTGACTCATTCAAAAAGAATCTAAAAACCCATCTCATGTGTGATACCTATGCAAATGTGTGGTAAATTTAAAATCACTGTACATTTATTTTATTGTTCATGTATATCTGTAAATCTAATGTTATATGTACGGCGCCTTGAGCATCGATTAGGATGGATATGTGTGAGTTATAAATCCTAATCATCATCACCATCATTATCATTATTATTATTATCATTATTAGTCATCTTTGAGCTTGTTCTCACTAGAGTCAAGCTCGTGATCAGATCCACTGCAGGCGATCCGATCAGCCATTTTTTTACTGTGAGGATGCTCATCGGATCTTTTCAGTCACTTGATCCTAGGCAAGGGTTAAATCATGATACAGAGAGATTAGATCCACCGATGAGATTCTTAAAGAAAGTGTGTGAATGCAGATCTATGTCCTGCGATCATGTTAGTTTCACAGTTAGTCAGGCCTCACCTTGAGTATACTATTCAGGCTTGGAGTCCCTTTTATGAGAATTAAGGATAAATTTATTTTGAAGCAGGTTCAACGAAGAGCCACTAGACTTATTCTCAAAATAAGATCGAAGTATAAATCTAGGTTGCAAATTCTTTGTTTGACCATGCTTGAGTTGAGAAGAATACGTGGCGATATGATTCAGGTTTTTAAATACCTATCTGGTAGTAATGCTTTGACTTCCTGTGATTTCTTGCATGTTTCAGCTAATACTCATGTGACACGTGGTAACAGTTTGAAGTTGACCAAAGAGTGCTCACGAATAAATATTCAGCGTTTTAGCTTTTTGCAAAGATTTGTTAATGAGTGGAATGGTTTGTTCACAATTTTAAAGTCAACATTGATAAGTTCTTTACTATCTCTGGGCATCTTTGATTTTTTTTTTTTTGTGTGGTGGTGGTGTTAGTTTGGGCTTTTTATGGGGTGACTAACCTTTCTTAGCCCGTCATCTTGTTATGTAACCCTTCTTAGCCCGCCATCTTGTTACGTAACCCTTCTTAGCCCGTCATCTTGTTATGTAACCCTTCTTAGCCCGTCATCTTGTTATGTAACCCTTGTTAGCCCGCCATCTTGTTATGTAACCCTTCTTAGCTCGCCATCTTGCTATGTAACCCTTCTTAGCCCGCCATCTTGTTATGTAACCCTTCTTAGCCCGCCATCTTGTTATGTAACCTTTCTTAGCCCGTCATCTTGTTCTGTAACCCTTCTTAGCCCGTCATCTTGTTATGTAACCCTTCTTAACCCGCCATTTTGCTATGTAACCCTTCTTAGCCCGTCATCTTGTTATGTAACCCTTCTTAGCCCTTAAGTGAAAACACAACAGTATATTTTTAAAGATTAATCTTGAGGCAGAGTGTTTATATGCCTATTTAATGCACAGGGCAAAGGACTTTGACCCAAGTAGAATGTCCCGACTTCAGGAGGGTCATTCGCCGAGTGCAATGTCCTTTGAACCGTGCATTAAAAATGCATATAAACACGATGCCAAAACATTTATCTTTTATACATTTTCTGTGTTAGAGTGTTTAATTTTATCCAGAAGGTTTTTCTGGAAGAACTCGGCTATGAGTTGTGGGGAGCAAAGGAAGCTCTGGATGGTTGTACAGGGGACAAGCAAGGAAAATGTGATAGACTGTAAGGGTGCAATGGCAATTGTTGCAGAGGGGTGGGGGGAGCCAATAAGAAGGTGGGAGTGAGTGAGGTGGGTGTGACCTATTCTAAGGCGAGTAATATGAACGTTGTCAACACGAGAGAGGTTGTGGATGGTGGGTTTGATCGGAATGGTGGGCTGGATGTCGTGAAGTTTGTTATCAATTTGGTAGTCCCATGTTAGGTTTGCTAGCAGTCACGAACAATGGAAGCAATAAGCGGTTTAATTTTAGAAAGGGTTTGGGTAATAGGGTAGGGGGAGGTTAAGGGCAAGTGTTTAGACCTGAATTAGAAGATTATTTTCTCTGACTTTGGAGACATATTGTATCTGTTCCATCTCTGTCTCATTTCTGTTACAAATCTGACTTTCAAACTCATCAAAAAAATATGCAAAGAAATATTGTCTCTTTCTGCTATATTTTACTCTGTTCTGGACTGATTGTTTTAATGATTGTAGCACACAGTTAAGGTATAGGAGAATATGGAGAACAAATATGGGAAAAATTTGAACTTAACATGAAATTTGTTTCATTTCAAGAACAACAAAAAAGTGACATTTCATTCTTCAAACTTTCTCCCTATTAATTTCTTGCTTTCACACCATCCATTATTCCTCTTCCCCACTCAGTCCACAAGTTTTAAACTTGGTGGTTTGGGGAGGGGGGAGGGGGAAGGGGAAAATAGTTTTGATGGGTGGTCCATGTTGCACTTAATTACATAGATAATGTACATGTTCTAGAAGGTTCCAACAGTTTTATTCAAGACATATAGCACATATAATAGTTGTCAATAGCTCAATAAGGTCCTGCAGTCAGGTCTGGGTTTGTGGGATATCTTTCATTGTGGCCCCTATTACCAGTGATATTTGGCCCGTCACCACAAATTGCCTCTTTATCCAGCAGATGCTATATTTTGGATAATGGTATATGTAAGTCTAATTTGGAAATCATTTTAATCCCATACAATTTACTATTTTTGTTCACCCAGTCATACAGTTACAGACAAAGGTCCCCCATTTGTGCAATCACCCAGGCATACAGTTACATACAAAGGTCCTCCATTTGTGCAATCACCCAGGCATACAGTTACAGACAAAGGTCCTCCATTTGTGCAATCACCCAGGCATACAGCTACATACAAAGGTCCTCCATTTGTGCAATCACCCAGGCATACACTTACAGACAAAGGTCCTCCATTTGTGCAATCACCTAGGCATACAGTTACAGACAAAGGTCCCCCATTTGTGCAATCATCCAGGCATACAGTTACATACAAAGGTCCGCCATTTGTGCAATCACCCAAAGCATACAGTTACATACAAAGGTCGCCCATTTGTGCAATCACCCAGACATACATTTACATACAAGGTCCCCCATTTGTGCAATCACCCAGGCATACAGTTACATACAAAGGTCCTCCATTTGTGCAATCAGCCAGGCATACAGTTACATACAAAGGTCCTCCATTTGTGCAATCATCTAGGCATACAGTTACATACAAGGTCCCCCATTTGTGCAATCACCCAGGCATACAGTTACAGACAAAGGTCCTCCATTTGTGCAATCATCTAGGCATACAGTTACATACAAAGGTCCTCCATTTGTGCAATCACCCAGGCATACAGTTACATACAAAGGTCCCCCATTTGTGCAATCACTCAGACACACAGTTACATACGAAGGTCCTCTATTTGTGCAATCAACCAGGCATACAGTTACATACGAAGGTCCTCCATTTGTGCAATCACCCAGGAATACAGTTACATACGAAGGTCCTCCATTTGTGCAATCACCCAGGCATACAGTTACATACAAAGGTCCTCCATTTGTGCAATCATCTAGGCATGCACTTACATACAAAGGTCCTCCATTTGTGCAATCATCCAGGCATACAGTTACATACAAGGTCCTCCATTTGTGCAATCATCTAGGCATACAGTTACATACAAAGGTCCTCCATTTGTGCAATCATCTAGGCATACAGTTACATACAAGGTCCTCCATTTGTGCAATCATCTAGGCATACAGTTACAGACAAAGGTCCTCCATTTGTGCAATCACCCAGGCATACAGTTACATACAAAGGTCCTCCATTTGTGCAATCATCCAGGCATACAGTTACATACAAAGGTCCTCCATTTGTGCAATCACCCAGGCATACAGTTACATACAAGGTCCCCCATTTGTGCAATCACCCAGGCATACAGTTACATACAAAGGTCCTCCATTTGTGCAATCATCCAGGCATACAGTTACATACAAAGGTCTCCCATTTGTGCAATCACCCAGGCATACAGTTACAGACAAAGGTCCTCCATTTGTGCAATCACCCAGGCATACAGTTACATACAAAGGTCCTCCATTTGTGCAATCACCCAGGCATACAGTTACATACGAAGGTCCTTCATTTGTGCAATCACCCAAAGCATACAGTTACATACGAAGGTCCTCCACTTGTGCAATCACCCAGGCATACAGTTACATACAAAGGTCCTCCATTTGTGCAATCACCCAAAGCATACAGTTACTCACAAAGGTCCTCCATTTGTGCAATCATCCAGGCATACAGTTACTCACAAAGGTCCTCCATTTGTGCAATCACCCAGGCATACAATTACATACAAAGGTCCTCCATTTGTGCAATCACCCAAAGCATACAGTTACATACGAAGGTCCTCCATTTGTGCAATCACCCAGGCATACAGTTACATACAAAGGTCCCCCATTTGTGCAATCACCCAGGCATACAGTTACATACAAAGGTCCTCCATTTGTGCAATCACCCAAAGCATACAGTTACAAAGGTCCTCCATTTGTGCAATCATCTAGGCATAAGGTCCTCCATTTGTGCAATCATCCAGGCTTACAGTTACATACAAGGTCCTCCATTTGTGCAATCACCCAGGCATACAGTTACATACAAAGGTCCTCCATTTGTGCAATCACCCAAAGCATACAGTTACATACAAAGGTCCTCCATTTGTGCAATCACCCAGGCATACAGTTACAGACAAAGGTCCTCCATTTGTGCAATCACCCAGGCATACAGTTACATACAAAGGTCCTCCATTTGTGCAATCACCCAAAGCAGGATCATGCAAACATGGAGTCCTCAGTCTCAGTCTTAGAAAATTTCATGTTGATTTTTTCATATTTCAATATAATGCAATTCAATAAATGAAAACAGGGAATCCCCTTCCATTCCTTCAAATTCAAGGGACAAGGGACTCCTATTATAAGATTTGCGCTGGGCAGGGGCGGATTAACAAATGACCTAGGTAACCTTTAGGTTAGGGACCTCCCAACCAGAGAGCCTCCTGACCAGGGGTCTCGGACCAGAGGGCCCCCGACCAACTAAAAATTAAAGTAAAAAATAGATAAAAAATAGATGAATAATAATTTAGTGAACTACATTAAATTGTGACATTGTAATATCTTCCAGCTGTTCAAAAGGGGCCCCCCTTAATGGATAGGTTATGGTCCCCAAAACCTTAATCCAGCCCTGGCGCTGAATCTCATATCAAAAGTGCCCAATATGATTAAGTTGTTGTTATAGTGTTGATTTTCATTGTTTGTTTGTTTGTTTGATGAGGGCTTAATGGCACCACGACAATGAAGGTCTTTTTGCGGCTGAGAAGATTTCAACAACTCACGTCAAACATAGTGTAAAGGCATGTTTTTTTATAAGAGATTTGACTTCTCCTCATAGACCAGGAACATTATGTCAGATTTGTCTTTTATTACTGCATATTACCTTCTATCATACACTGGCTGTCCTGTCATTCATTTCAAGAATGTTTGTTGGCTTATAAGGCTTATATCAATCTGATAGTCAAGTTTGGTAATTACTAACTACAGCTGATAATTACTAACTACATCTGGTAATTACTAACTACATATGGTAATTACTAACTACATCTGGTGATTACTAACAACATCTGGTAGTTACTAACTACATCTGATAATTACTAACTACATCTGGTAATTACTAACTACACCTGGTAATTATTAACTACATCTGGTAATTACTAACTACATCTGGTAATTACTATCTACATCTGGTAATTATTTATCTGGTAATTACTAACATCTAGTAATTACTAACACATCTGGTAATTATTAACTACATCTGGTCATTACTAATTACATCTGGTAATTACTAACTACATATGGTAATTACTAATACATATGGTAATTACTAACTACATCTGGTGTAATTACTAACTACATCTAATATTTACTAACTACATCTAAAAAAATAATAATAAAAAGTAAAGTCTATACTACAAAGCAATACTGCAAAAATAAATTAATAATAAACCTACATACATTTTCAACGTATGCTAATCCAGGTTTTTTTTTTTACGAAGCTCTTTCATCCACACAATTATTGCAATTTACTTCTTAAATGGATACAATTTCTTGATGTTAACTACTATTTTTTATACTTTTATTCATCACCTAAAGGTCATCCTGGTGAAAAAATGGAGGGGGAGGGGTGTCTGTCACCCCACAACAGCGGAAAATGCTCCATTTAAAGACCACCTCGAGCAAGCAGGAGAAGCTTATCCGGTACATGCTGTTCCTGTTTTACCCTAGCCAGAGGGAAGCCACAGAGATGGCTTGATGCAAAGATCCTTGGTGTCATAAGAGGTAATGGTTTTGTATTTTCAGTTCAATTAGCAGCCAGTCAGCCTGAAGAACTACCATTAGTCCTACAACTGAGCAGGATAATTGATCCTAATTGTTGAAGTCCATTTGCCCAAAAAAGAATACAAGCAATGCTGTCGAGTTAACCTTAAATTGGACTGGTCTAGATGAGCTAAATTATATTGGACTGGTCTAGATCAGCTAAATTAAATTGGACTGGTCTAGATTAGCTAAATTAAATTGGACTGGTCTACATCAGCTAAATTAAATTGGACTGGTCTACATCAGCTAAATTAAATTGGACTGGTCTAGATCAGCTAAATTAAATTGGACTGGTCTACATCAGCTAAATTAAATTGGACTGGTCTAGATCAGCTAAATTAAATTGGACTGGTCTACATCAGCTTATTTGCAATGTAAAATGCTGTATAAGCATTGTCTGATGTTTCCCTCATTTTCTTATGTTCATTGCCAATTTTTAGCATGACTCTTCAATTATAAGGAGATCTTTCGCATTCATCCCTGTGTCTGCCAACACTGGAATGAGTGCAATAGCTCTCCATATTCTTCGATTGCCATTTTTGACGAGAGAATTTTTTTCTAGTTTTAGATGTTTTGCTTTCAGGCTAACATTCATTTTACCCTTTACAGGAGTGTAAATGCTTCTGTAGAGTGGAACTGTAACTGATAAATAAATATGGCAGCCAAATTAATCCAATGTTTGTATTATTTTCCAGAATTTTCAATGACAGAATGTCAAACACTTGAAAGGATAAAACATTGATGTTGAACTACATATAAACATTTGGGTATTTAAATATTTGACAGAATGTCTTATCTGATATGAAAGAGGTGAAACAAAAGAAAACAGAAAACGCAGTGATACCAGAAAATGTAAACCTGAAAAAGTACAGTAATAAACATCATTGATGTTGATGCCTACATATAAACATTTGGATATTAAAATATTTAGGATTAGTTCACGGGTCATGCAAGTCTTATCTGATATGAAAGAGGACTTCAAAAGAAACAAAAATGGTGAAGAAAACATTCAAATATCTTATTCCATTAAAGAGATATTCAAGTTTAAAGTTTGATATCATTTGTATAAAACAACTGAAATCAGACTAGTTGTAATGTGACTGCCTCTGATTCCTCAGTCTTGATGTATTCTAGCATATTTTGTCCTGCACCTTTTGTGGCTCATAAACCATGGGATATGTCAAAAAAGTAGTAAAGCTGAATCTAGGTATTTATAATATACCTCAGAAAAGTTTGAAGAAAAATAATTTAGATAGTGAAAAATTTAAATAAACTTTTTTTTTTTAAACTAAAGAATTTGAGGAATCTGAGGATATAAGATCACAACTAGTCTGATTTCAGTCGTTTCTACACAAATGATACCAAACTTAAATATCTCCTTGATGGAACAAGATTTTGTACAGCTTTTTTTAACTATTTTGTTTCTTTTGAAGTCCTCTTTCATATAAGATAGACTTGCTTCAACACATAACTAATCTTTTAGTTGGTTATATCTTTGAGTATGCCTAGTTTTTCTAAGGTATGTTTGTTGTTAAAATGATCTGGCATTACTGCACTGTTTTTACAAAGCATTAACAGTCCAGTAAATACCCTTACAGCAAGCTTGCAGCACACTTGCGACAAGCTAACATTTTTAGCTTGTGCAAGTGTGCTGTAAGCTTACAGTAAGTGTATTGCAAGCTTACAGCCAGCATGCTGCAAGCTAGTATTTAGAACAAATTAGCTTGCACAAGCCACCAAAACTATCTGTAAGCTTGCGCAAGCTAGCAAAACTTTTTGCAAGCTTGCACAATCTAACAAATATTTCATGCTAGCTTGCGCAAGCTAGCAAGCTAGTATTTGTTCCAAATACTAGCTTGCTGCAAGCTTGCAGCACACTTGTGCAAGCTAAAAATTGTTAGCTTGTCCCAAGCGTGCTGCAAGCTAAAATTTCTGTAAAGGTACTTCTGATTGGGAGATATATCACATGCTCTTGCAATCCGGAGATATTTGAGAAAACTTACCCACAATCAGTGGCATAGCCAGGAAGGAAGGGGGGGGAGGGGATGGGGAGGGGGAATGGGGAGGGTCCAGACCAACACTTTTTCTAGCAAATTTTCAAAAATTGGGATTTTTTTTTTTTTTTTGCTTTTAAAAAAACAAATTGCCCTCAGATGAGGGCTAAATTGGAACACTTTGTCTTGGGGAGGGGGTCTAGGATCTTCTCGGACCACTCACTTTTTAATGCTGGCTATGCCACTGCCCACAATGTAGTTTTCTTTCATTAATATTTTACTATACTACACGATGTTACCAAGTGTTAGAAATATTAAGATCATATTTAAACAGCAATTAATAATATTCAAGTAAATGTTTTCAAATTGTATTGTTTTATTATAAATTCCTATATATTGTTTAATCAGCACATGCTGGAATGTCGCCTGGGCAATTGAAAATAATTATCATTAAAAATTTGCTTTAATTTGGGTGATTTGTCTTTGCACAGCCCTTGAAATCTGAAAAAAAAGAACTGAAATTTGCAGAATTAAGGCTCAAGTCACAACACACACTCAGGTTGAGCTAAAATCTGTGCATACTTTAGTATTCATTTTTCTGTATATAATTGCACTTTTATGTATACAATCCATACCTTAATCATACCCTAAAAGAAATATTTTTGCTTGCAGCAGGCTTGCAGCATACTTGCGACAAGCTAACATTTGTAGCTTGCACAAGCATGCTGCAAGCTAGTATTTGGAACAAATTAGTTTGTGCAAGCTAGCAAAAACTATCTGCAAGCTTGCGCAAGCTAGCAAAACTTTTTGCAAGCTTGCACAAGCTAACAAATATTTTATGCTAGCTTGCACAAGCTAATGTTAGCTTGCACAAGCTAGCAAGCTAGTATTTGTTCCATATACCAGCTTGCAGCATGCATGCTTGAATTTATGGGGAAATGGCTAAAATTCTGTTTGTAATTTTTTCCTTTATCTCAATCTTGGAATTTCATTTTTTTATTCTTATATTTTGTTTGGGGTGAGACAAAGACCAAAATGTTTTCTTTTCAGAATCAGTTATTCTCTTTCAATGGAACTTAAAAAAAAAAAAATTATGGTAGGGGGGACAGGGGCACTTCTTAGGGGATGGGCGAGAAACCCTGATATTTTCGGGAATTTGTAATGCCTCCCCCCCCCCTCTCCCTATTTTTCTGCTCTTGACCGATGTGCCTCCCAGACGAACATTTCTAGTGACGCCACTGGTTTTAACAGCTTTTATGGCATTACTCAGTTTATGATACCTCAAGATACACTTCCAAATATCTATTATAAAACCAGCACAAAATTTTGTATCTGATCAGTCAGTGACTCAACAACATTACCTACCATATATTCCCTAATAAACGTCCCGGGGGGGCCTTGCATTTTCAAAGTTTTGGCTAGCTTGCGCAAACTAATTTGTTCCAAATACTAGCTTGCAGTTCATTTGAGGTTAAATTTCAAATGCGAGTAAAAAAAAAAATTGCGGAACTAGTATATGAAGTGTAGTATATTGGTTAATATGCTTCAATTTGGCTTTCTAAACTATGAAAAATAATTTCTTCAGTATGATTGATCGTTTTCATGAAGAAACTTTGCAAAGAATCTTTGTCTAGAAGTAAAGGAATAATACAATTTCATTATGATTAAACCCGCCTCTCCTGGCATATTTTGCCGTAAGCAAGAACTCAAAAGCTTCATTCTGATTGTAAGAAATTTCAAATGGCAGCAATAGGTTCATAACTACGCTGAAGTTCATTTTATTTACTTTATTTTCTGATTTTGTTTCCCTTTTTGGCACAATTAATTTTGCTCATCAAGTAATTTTTCAGGCAGTTCTTGTGCGCATAACAAGTTCAACTTTTTTGACTGTATTTTTCAGGCATTTTTACAGTTTTAACAAGTTTTGGCTGAAGCCTAGTGTTAAATCACACTGTGTATTTATTATTGCGATATTACCAATCAATTTATGTGTGACTTTGTGATTGTCACCGCACAAAAACAAAACATGAAGGGAGGGGGAGGGGGGTGTTTATTAGAAGGGAGGGGGCTTCCGTTTATTAAGGAATATACGTTATATGTGGTAATAATGAATGGAGCATCAAATGCACCTACAATACAAAGCATACCCTTACACTTCATGTCAACACGTAGCTCTACCTACACAGCTCTACCTACATGTAGCTCTACCTACTCATAGCTCTACCTACGGGTAGCTCTATCTACACATAGCTCTACCTAAACATAGCTCTACCTACATGTAGCTCTACCTACACGTAGCTCTACCTACACGTAGCTCTACCTACACGTAGCACTACCTACAAGGAGCTCTACCCACATGTAACTCTACCTACACGTAGCTCTACCTACACATAGCTCTACCTACACGTAGCACTACCTACACGCTCTACCTACACGTAGCTCTACCTACACGTAGATCTACCTACACCTAGCTCTACCTACACGCAGCTCTACCTACACGTAGATCTACCTACACATAGTTCTACCTACACGTAGCTCTACCTACACGTAGCTCTACCTACACGTAGCTCTACCTACACGTAGCTCTACCTACATGTAGATCTACCTACACGTAGCTCTACCTACACGTAGCTCTACCTACACGTAGCTCTTCCTACACGTAGCACTACCTACACGTAGCTCTACCTACACGTAGCTCTACCTACACGTAGCTCTTCCTACACGTAGCACTACCTACACGTAGCACTACCTACACGTAGCTCTTCCTACACCTAGCACTACCTACAAGTAGCTCTACCTACATGTAGCTCTACCTACACGTAGCTCTACCTACACGTAGCTCTTCCTACACGTAGCACTACCTACACGTAGCACTACCTACAAGTAGCTCTACCTACATGTAGCTCTACCTACACGTAGCTCTACCTACACGTAGGTCTACCTACAAGTAGCTCTTCCTACACGTAGCACTACCTACAAGTAGCTCTACCTACATGTAGCTCTACCTACACGTAGCTCTACCTACACGTAGCTCTTCCTACACGTAGCACTACCTACAAGTAGCTCTACCTACACGTAGCTCTACCTACACGTAGCTCTACCTACACGTAGCTCTACCTACATGTAGCCCTACCTACGCATGGCTTTACCTACATGTAGCTCTACCTACACGTAGCTCTACCTACACGTAGCTCTTCCTACACGTAGCACTACCTACAAGTAGCTCTACCTACATGTAGCTCTACCTACATGTAGATCTACCTTCATGTAGCTCTACCTACACGTAGCTCTTCTTACACGTAGCTCTACCTACACGTAGCTCTACCTTTTAATAGACAAAAAAGATAAATGCATTTTCTCTTTCCAAATCAAAAATCATGAAAATGTCTATACAAGGAAACTGAAAGTAATGATTCACTCCTGTTAAGTACTGCTTTGTGGGTACTTGCAGTGCTCATTTTTCAAGGTCAATTAGTTTCATATCATTGAGGCTTACTTTCTATCAGCATACAGCACAAATATAAGAAAATTTTAAAGTAAAATCCTTGCAAATGTAGGTCTGACATACATGTAGGTGGGTAGGACACTGTATATTGACTGTATATTGAGCATTACTGCAGTAATTAACAGTACTACCAACAAATGGTGGGTGGGGTGGGGGAAGAGGAAGATTTTCTCTGGTTTGGCTTTCTAGGAAGCCAGGAGGCCTAGCTGTTAAACAGAAGAATTGGAATGTTAATGGGCAGTTACAGATTTTTGGCGCCAAAAATGCTCATTATACCTTTTTGGGGGAGGGCTTTTCAAAACTTGTATCAAGGTATAAGCTTATTCTATTCAAACTTTTAAAGGTCTCTATACCAAAAATTGAGGGCACATTTTTCTTGAGACACCCAAATATTCAGCCAAGCTATTTGACCTTCATGGAGAGCTACACAAACTCTCTAACACCAATATTTATACCAAGTAATTATCTAAGATTCATGCACAATAACATTTTATCACTTAAATTAATAAGCCAAGTTTTAATTAACATCATCCAGCTAATTATTTTCTCTTTTGTATTTATTCAAACATCCTATCTTTTCTTTTGTAAAACACATTAACCTTACATTTTCTCAGAATTTTTTTTACTCACCATCAGTTTCTCAAATTTGATTGATGCTATAACATGAGTAATCATAATCCTCAACGCAGGCAAAAAAAAAGTGATGCCACTCACTGACAAATATTTACACGTTGTCATGACAACAGAACATGCGTTTTATTGTTCTTTAAAGCTCTGAATCCCATGATAAGATAAAAGGAGATGAAATGAAAATCTTGTTAGCATCATGCATGGGAGCTCAATCACATTTTGTAGATTTGGAAGATTAGTTTCAGTGGTCAAGTAAGTTCATCTTACAGTATAAAAGAGGACTTCAAAAGGGTGTATTAAGCATTTTGTGATAGCATTGTTACTATCATAACGAATAAGGGTACTACCCGTCATTGTATTGTAAATGTGTGTTCATTCCTTGTTGTCGAAACAAAATGCTGAAGATATTGTTCAAAAATCTTGTTCCACACTTTTACAATATTTTGTTAAAAATAATTTTAACTTTTAAGACTAATTGAAATTATTTTCTGGGAATTTCCTCATTTGTTCAATCACATCCAGAGTGGTATTCAGTGGGGGTCACATCCAGATAGTCGGAGTGGTATTCAGTGGGGGTCACATCCAGATAGTCGGAGTGGTATTCAGTGGGGGTCACATCCAGATAGTCAGAGTGGTATTCAGTGGGGGTCACATCCAGATAGTCGGAGTGGTATTCAGTGGGGGTCACATCCAGATAGTGGGAGTGGTATCCAGTGGGGTCACATCCAGATAGTCAGAGTAGTATTCAGTGGGGGTCACATCCAGATAGTCGGAGTGGTATTCAGTGGGGGTCACATCCAGATAGTCGGAGTGGTATTCAGTGGGGGTCACATCCAGATAGTTGGAGTGGTATTCAGTGGGGGTCACATCCAGATAGTGGGAGTGGTATTCAGTGGGGGTCACATCCAGATAGTCACATCCAGATAGTGGGAGTGGTATTCAGTGGGGTCACATCCAGATAGTCAGTATTAGTGGGGTCACATCCAGAGTAGTATTCAGTGGGGTCACATCCAAATAGTCGGAGTGGTATTCAGTGGGGGTCACATCCAGATAGTCAGAGTGGTGGTATTCAGTGGGGGTCACAAATAGATAGTCAGAGTGGTATTCAGTAGGGGTCACATCCAGATAGTCGGAGTGGTATTCAGTGGGGGTCACATCCAGATAGTCAGAGTGGTATTCAGCATCCAGATAGTCAGAGTGGTATTTAGTGGGGGTCAGGGGGACAACTTCCCCCACCCCCCCTGGCAATATTCTGAAAAATGTTAGTAGTGAGAATACTAGTATGTATATGCTATATAGTACATTTTGGAAATTAACTGTAAAAATTAATAATGGTTATAAATTTTGCCCCAAATTTCGGGACATTTTCTTCAATTTCCTTTCATTTTCGGGCAATTTTCTTTGATTTCAGGGAAATTTGCTTCATATTCGAGAAATGTTCCCAGATTTTACCAAAATTTTCAATGATTGAAGCAAAATTTCCAATAGGTTTACCAAGAATTCCAATATTTAAACCAAAATTTCCAATAAGTTTATCAAAATTTCCATTAATTGAACCAAAATTTCCAATGAATTTTACCAAAATTTTCTAATAATTGTACCAAATTTAGGTTTTTTTTCAATTCAAAGTTAATCATTTAACAAAAAAATTACCTCCCTAATCAGAGAGAAAGCATGCTCTGTAAGGGGCAGATTTCCCCTCCCCATGCTACTATCCCTCTCAATACAGCCTTTATTAGATAATTACCGTTTGCCCCCCTCTCCAGCTTCCTCCTTTACAAAAAGCTGAATACACCATAGATAGTCAGCTACAGTATACTCTTGTTTTCATACAATCCTGACATGGCACCAGCCCACTGGTCAAGGCCCAAAAGTCTGAAGGTTCAATAGTCTGAAGAAAAAAAAAAACACTAGTTCGATAGTCTGAAGGTTCACTAGTCCAAAGGTCGACTAGTCCTAAGACCCAATAGTCCGAAGGCCTAATAGTTCAAAGGTCTGATAGTCCAAAAGCCCAATAGTCAAAGATTCAATAGTCCAAAGGTATGCCCTAACCCTAAACCCTGACCTTCGGACTATTGGGCCTTCAGACCAGTGAACCTTTTAAGTATTGGACCTTTGGACTGTGTCTTTTCTTTTGGACTATTGAATCTTCGGACTAATGGGCCTCTTGACCAGTGGGTGGACACCCCTGACATACATCGTATCCAATAGTTTTTAGTTACAAAAGGTAATGTAGTAATTTCTATATTGATTGGACTCTGAGCAGATCTGTTTTTGAATTTTTAAAATAGCAAGTTTAGGTTTTGAGTTATGATTGATCACCAAAGTTTGATCAATTTTGAATTCATGATGATTTGTGATGTAGGACTGGGCAAACAGCTCAACATCTGACCTAAATCACTGTCACTGAAAATGACAGGAAAGTTTATTCCTGCTGAGTGGGATGTTATTGGGGGCATGCCAAAGACTCAAAAACGTTTGATCAGAATTTGCTGCACCACTTATTCAGAAATTTTAGCTTGCAGTACGCTTGCAACAAGCTAACATTTTTAGCTTGCGCAAGCATGGCTAGTAATTGGAACAAATACTACTTTGCAAGCTTGTGCAAGACAATGTTAGCTTGCGCAAGGTAGCATCAAATATTTCTTAGCTCAGAAAGTTTTGTTAGCTTGCGCAAGCTTGCAGATAGGTTTTTCTAGCTTGCGCAAGCTAACTTGTTCCTAATACTAGCTTGCAGCATGCTTGCAGCATGCTTGCTGCAAGCTTGCAGCATGCTTGCACAAGCTAAAAATTGTTAGCTTGTTGCAAGCGTGTAATGCAAGCTTGCTAGCTGCAAGCTAATATTTCTGTAAGAGATACTTGATATAAAACATGCAAATTGATGCATGCGATTTCAACATGCTGTAAAATGGTCAATGTTTAACCAATTTGTATGATGAAGTGTTTTGCTACAACATTATGATGGGTTTTTTTAATAGATTATGAAGTAATTTAGCTAATATTGCCCTACACACCCATAAATACATGTAGGCAAATAAACAAAGTAAGGGGTGCAGTGGCTTAGTGGTTAAGGAGTCATGCTCATATTTAAAAGGTAACGAGCTTGATTTCCGTCATGAGCGCTGCATTGTGTTCTTAAGCAAGACGCTTTTACTCTATATGCTTTAGTCCATTCAGCTGTAAATGCACTGCTTAATTGAGAGTTAATCTGCGATGGACTGGCGTCCCGTCCAGGGGGAATATGTACTCTCATTCGCTTGTGTCATGGAAACTGGGGATAAGCACCAGCTCTATGAGCCTAATGGCTCAGATGGACAGCTAGCTTTTTTTTTAAATAAAATATGCTAAACGTTTTAACGAATGTGATATCACTTATAGTCTGATTCCATTGTTAAAGGAATTTTCCCATGTTTTTAAAGGAATATTCCCATCTTTTAGAAGCAATAATTACCATGTTTTTAAAGGAATATTCCTTTTTAAAGGATTATTCCCATCTTTTTAAAGGAATATTTCCATGTTTTTAAAGGAATATTCCCATCTTTTTTAAGGAATATTCCCATGTTTTTAAAGGAATATACCCATCTTTTAAAAGGAACATTCCATATTTTTAAAGGAATATTACTGTTTTTTATTGGAATATTCCTATGTTTTTAAAGGAATATTTCATGTTTTTAAAGGAATATTCGGATGTTTTTAAAGGAATAATCCCATGTTTTTGTTCTCATGTAACCTTTCATAAGAAAGATAATTTTTTTAAACAATTTAGTACAACAATCATGTTGATATGTTATTCCTACCAGGAGTATTCAAATTTAAAGGTTCACAAAGAAACACCAATAAACAAATAAGGCTCAGTATGACATCACAGCAACACATTCTCCCACAAAGGTTATGTATTTCATTAAAATCTATCATCTTTTTTTGTTAGTAAAACCTGCTAGAAAAATAAATGGAAGAAAGTTAGGTATTTATATACATTGCCAAATATAACCTACTTCAATAACTTTTGGAAAATTATTTCTAATCAAACAGAAACAACCAATTAACATTCAAAGAAATACATAAACATTTGCATTAGAATTGCCTCTATGACATCATCAAACATGAATTCATCATACTGTACAAAAACTTAAAAATGCAATTGGGAAATCTTAAAAATCCCCTCTCTTTTCACCTCAATTTTTTCTCTCCCAAATTCACCCTATTTTCCCCCTTTTCTCCATCTCAGTCCTCCATCTCCTCTCTGCCCTAGCTCTTAAACCTTAATTTTTTAACACCCTCTTGGCACATTTGACTCTTGACTGTCGCGGTGCCGTTAAATGTTAACAAACCAACTTTAAAAATCCATATCTCCTGAACCGAATATGATATCAACCTGATTTTATGTACCAAATTAGCTCTCAAAATATGCTCTTTCAAAAATAATTTTACAAAAAACCATGGAATTCCTTCAAGTTTATCCAGACTGGGATACATACTGACATCAATTTCATTCAAAAACGGAACACTGTGATGCAAAATTTAATTGTCTAAAAAATCAGTAAAAAAAGCCCAAATCCCACCAAAATGGGACTATGTTTTTGGCTTGACTTCACCACAGACTCAAATATTGCCTTAAATTAATACTTTAGAAGCTAAAAAAGAACAAGAAATTTCAAAAGATATTCTTTTAATGTAATTAAAGATAGACCTAAGATAGACTTACAAAAACTAATTTCCCAATTTTTCCATAATTAAATTTCATAATGGATTTAGTTTTGTATTACTTCTTTAATGAGCCTAAATGACAAGGAATTTTCCAACCCGTCTTTCCAAAAATTACCACATTTGAGTTTTAAGGTTTGTAATGGATAAATATACTCTGTAGGAATTATGATAAAACCTACTGTGTCAAAACTCCTGTCATTATCAAATCCTGTCAGTTTGTTTGTTTGTTTGTTTGTTTGATGAGGTCTTAACGGCACCACGACAACGAAGGTCAAATTGTGCCTGAGAGGTCAGATCATTTTAGAGGTAGTAAGGAAAGAGACCAGGGGAAGAATGAGAGAAATTCAAGAACAAAAGCCAGAAAGCTGTGATCGAGAGAGGAGGTGCATGGGTAAAACTAAAAACAAAGTAGAGAGGGGGTGGAAGAGGAGAATTAAATATGGTTGTAGAGGGATGCATGCTGAAGGAAGGAGACTATTTTCTCTGGAGGATTTTTTTGGAAGAACTCAGCAATTGAGTTGTAGGGAGCGAGAGAAGCTCTGGGAAGGTTGTACAGGGGCAAGCAAGGAGAACGTGTTGGATTGTGAGGATGCAGTGGCAATTGTTACAGAGGGGTTGGGGAACCAATAAGGAGGTGGGAGTGAGTGAGGTGGGTGTGACCAATTCTAAGACGGGTAATATGAACGTTGTCGATACGAGAAAGGTTGTTGATGGTGGATTTGATCGATTGTGGGCTGGATAACATGGAGTTTGTTATCAATTTGGAAGTTCCATAAGGTTTGCCAGCGGTCACGAACAAGAGAAGCGATAAGCGGTTTGATGTCAGAGAAGGTTTTGGGAAAAGGGGAATGGAGGAGGTTAAGGGCAAGCTTAGCGGCTGTATCAGCCCTGTCATTGCCAGGGATGCCAACATGGCTGGGTATCCAGAAGAAAAGAACACTTTTCCTGCAGAGGGTGGGAGAAAAGAGTTTCCGTAGGGGGAGGTGGCAGGTGAGGTTATCCCATTTAAGATTGAGTAATGAAGTAAAAACAGCCTTTGAGTCAGAGAAAATGGCAAAGTGACTAAGAGGAGAGTACTCAATAAAGTTGAGGGCGAGGAGAATGGCCTTAGCCTCGGCTGAAAAGATGGATGAGTGGTCAGGAAGTCTGCTACTGAGGGTGATGTCTTGAATGATGGCAGCAGCAGCTGTCTTGTTGCCTTCCTTGGAGCCATCAGTATAGATGGAGGTGTAATTTGAGAGTTGGTCTTTGATTTGGTTGTGGAGATTGATGAAGAGATTAGGGTGAGTTTGAGTTTTGTTATAAGTGGAGAGGTCTAGGTGGACAGAAGGAAGGGGGGTGGCCCAAGGCGGAAAAGTGGGCCAGGAATAGGTGCCGAGAGTGGCGGGGTTGATGCCAAGTTGAAAGAGGTCTGATTTAATGCGTAAGCTGAAGGGAGGCGATAGGGTTTTAGTCCTATCAAAGAGGGAGGAGAAATTGGGGTACCTAATGAGGTTGTAAACAGGGTTCTGGGTGTTGGTGAGGACTCTAAAAGCATAGGAGAGGCTAAGCTTTTTACATCTAAGTAGAAAGGGGGTTCGTAGGCTTCAACATGAAGGCTAGTGATTGGGGAGGTCCTGTAGGCTCTAGACAAAGCCTGAGGGCTTCATTTTGGATGGTGTTAATGTGGTTGAGGTATGAGTTGTGAGCGACACAGTAAACAATATTGCCATAGTCAAGCTTGGCACGAATGGTGAGCCTGAAAATTTTGAGGAGAGCATAGCGGTTCGCTCCCCAAGTAGTGTTGAGAGCAGTCGGAGGATGTTAAGGGAGCTATTGCATTTTAGTTTCAGGTTGGTGATGTGTGGCTTGTAGGTGAGCTTGGGGTCTAGAGTTAGACCAAGGAACTTTGTGTTTTCAACTTTAGGGATGCGATTCCCATTGAGCACAAAGTTCGGGTTGGGGTGGAGGTTGTTGAAATGACAAAAGTGCATGCAAACTGTCTTGTCTTTGGAGAATCTAAAACCGTTATTGTTGCTCCAGACTTGCAGCTGATTGAGGCTGGTTTGGAGCCTATTCCCAACAATAGGAAAGCTAGGGGAGGAGTAGAAGATGGTGAAGTCATCCACGTAGAGGGTACGTTTGATGCTGCGGCCAAGGTCATTCCCGATGTCATTAATGCTCAGGTTGAAGAGAGTGGGGAGAGGATGCTGCCTTGGGGACGCCCTCTTCTTGGGGTACGGCTTGGAGAGAGTGTGGCCAATACGAACTTGGAACTGCCTGGGTGAGAGGAAGTTTTGAATAAAGATGGGGAGGTGGCCTCTGAGGCCAATGGTGTAAAGTTTCCGGGTAATGCCGTATTTCCAAGTCAGTTTGTATACAAAAGTTATGTCAATAAGTCTATGATAAGCAAGTTACACCAGAGGTGCTATACCAGAGGTACATGTAAGCCTAATTTATCAATTATCCACAACTGTACATAAATGACTAAAAGCCCCAAATAACCAACTACTGTAGCGTTACAGACCATACATACACACACACTGTCAACCCGGAAGCAGGCTGCATGGCTCCAAGAATCCTGATGGTGGCAATTATAAGAAGTGCATACCCTGCAGCAGTTTAAGGTCTTAGAACACAGGATAATATTTTGACGCCAGTCGTAACAATGACTTAAGATGAGAAATTAACAAAACTAGGTCAGTCATGGATGATGAAGGCAGCTTGTACACTTCAATTAGGATTGTGTTTTCACTTGAGAATAAGCTCCTGATCAAACCCACTGCAGGCAATCAGATCCGCCAATTCTTTTACTGTGAGAACGCTGACCAGATCTGCATGATCACATATAGTCACTTGGTCTTGATCCTAGTCGAGAGTAGGATCATGATCCGAATCAGACAATTTGATTCTCAAAAAATGTGTGTGAACGCAGATCTGTAAGCTGCGATCAAATTAGTTACACTACATCCTAGTATTGCTCGTTTATTTTTTGCATGAACATTTTATCCAGTTCAGTTACTTTTCGCAGGTTTTTCACTGACCCACCGTTCTGCAGTAGGTCTGATCACGAACTTGCACTGGAACACATGACATTGTTTTTTTTTAAAAGGAGGCTTGTCTCATTAAAATACGTTAAAATTGGGGGATGCGATATTTTGAGTCACTTCCGGTTGTGGACGAAAGATCCGATCCACTGTCTGTTTGTACATGGAATTAGAAGAGAACTCCCATGGTTTGTACAGCCAGACACTCGCATGTACGTTGTGTGTGCCGAGTTACATACACAGCGCATTACGTTACTGTGTCGAGAAACTTGTTTTTCTTTTTAATGCGTTTTTGTCAGAAAGCGAAAATGAAATATTAGTATTATAATACTACTATAATAGTCACCAAATGAAAATTAATGAGAAAAAAAAAAGAAGAAGATGAAAGCAAAAGTCGCAATAAACGATTCTACCGGGCCTGAACTCACGACTGTTGATAAGAAAACAAAATTGCTTCCGATCGCTGTTACCTACTGGCTAACTCGTGTAGTGACCTTCAAGGCGTTTTAAATAACTATATACCTCGCAATACGAGACAACAAATCGCCAGCAAAATTTTAACCAATCAAAAAATTTGAAAGGAATTCTAAATATTGTGCACATATGACGATTTCGCCTCTTTAACTATCATCGAGCAGCAGGTCTGTAGGAGGAGGATCATGATTCGAAGATAAGTGGAAACACATTGTTTGAGAAGGGATAATACCGTTTGCAAATCTTGTTCTATACCCTCAAGCAATTACTTGATCTAAGAGCTTTCATTGAAAGATGACGATTCCACGTGCTGCGCTACTGTCAAAGCAATGTAATGAACACAGTTGGGTGTTTTTAATTCAGTGGCATAGTGCCATAGATTATATTACTCTAATAAAGCTTTATACTGTACAAAGTAAAATGATTTTAGCGACTTTAGGGCTAAACATTCTCTTCATTCGAAGGATTAATGGAATTTAGTTTGTATGTGACTGGTGTACACAAGACACTTGGAGGAGGAGAATTCCCCCTCCCTCTCCTACCTACAGCTACTTACCCCCCTCCACCCTACAGCTACTTACCCCCTCCACCCTACAGCTACTTACCCTCCACCCTACAGCTACTTACCCCCTGCGCCCTACACAGCTACTTACCCCTCCACCCTACAATTACTTACCCCCTCCCCCTACACCTACATGTACAGTACGCTCTTGGAGAAAAACAGACCTTTTTTGCATCCTTGTAATTCTAATTGAATTAATACAAGTACAATTGGTACTACAGGATAAGTTCAGTAGTCAATAGTTAATGTTACTGTATATGATCTTATCTCATTCTGTTCAAAATGAGATATTCATATTTGATGTTTTCCTCAATTGTGAAGAAACGGCTGAAATTAGACTGTCACCCCCATCCATCACACATTCCTCACAGTCTTTATGTATCTTACAATATTTTGTCCTGAGATTTTGGGACTTAACAAGCATTGGGTATATCAGGAAAGTACTCAAACATAATCCAGAAGAGTAATTATAATTTACTACTAAATAAAATTTGGAGAAAACAATTTTAATTATTAAGTAGTGGGAGTCATGGCAACTAAAGACTAAACACTTTTGGTCAGAATTTGCTTTCACCACTTTAAAGACTTAATTATTGACATTTAAAAAATGAAGGATTTACAGAAGAAAATACCAGTCAAATTGCCAAATTTGCATAAAATATGCAAATTGATGCCTGAGATTTAAAAACGCTGTAACATGGTCAATATTTAACAGATTTTGATGAGATTTCTAGCCACTGTGATGGTTTTTAATAGATTTTAAAGCAATTTAGCTTAATGTTGCTTCTACACATCCCTATACCTTCAAATACTGTACAACACATACAGTAAAATAAGAAAAACCAGATAATATATACTCACAAGTACTTTTACCCTCAAATACTGTAGGACACATACAGTACAATAAGATAAACTAGTTAATATATACTCACAAGTACTTATACCTTCAAATACTGTAGGACATACAATAAAATAAGATAAACTAGTTAATATATACTCACAAGTACTTTTACCCTCAAATACTGTAGGACACATACAGTACAATAAGATAAACTAGTTAATATATACTCACAAGTACTTATACCTTCAAATACTGTAGGACATACAATAAAATAAGATAAACTCGTTAATATATACTCAAAAGTACTTATACCTTCAAATACTGTAGGACACATACAGCAAAAATAAGATAAACTAGTTAATATATACTCACAAGTACTTTTACCCTCAAATACTGTAGGACACATACAGTACAATAAGATAAACTAGTTAATATATACTCACAGGTACTTATACCTTCAAATACTGTAGGACATACAATAAAATAAGATAAACTCGTTAATATATACTCAAAAGTACTTATACCTTCAAATACTGTAGGACACATACAGCAAAATAAGATAAACTAGTTAATATATACTCACAAGTACTTATACCTTCAAATACTGTAGGACACATACAGTACAATAAGATAAACTAGTTAATATATACTCACAAGTACTTCTACCTTCAAATACTATAGGACACATACAGTAAAATAAGATAAACTAATTAATATATATTCACAAGTACTTATACCTTCAAATACTGTAGGACACATACAGTAAAATAAGATAAACTAGTTAATATATACTCACAAGTACTTATACCTTCAAATACTATAGGACACATACAGTAAAACAAGATAAACTAATTAATATATACTCACAAGTACTTATACCCTCAAATACTGTAGGACACATACAGTAAAATAAGATAAACTAGTTAATATATACTCACAAGTACTTATACTTTTAAATACTGTAGGACACATACAGTAAAATAAGATAAACCAGATAGCATATACTCACAAGTATTTATACCTTCAGATACTGTAGGACACATACAAAAATAAGATAAACTAGTTAATATATACTCACAAGTACTTATACCTTCAAATAATGTAAAACACATACAGTACAATAAGATAAACTAGTTAATATATACTCACAAGTACTTTTACCCTCAAATACTGTAGGACACATACAGTACAATAAGATAAACTAGTTAATATATACTCACAGGTACTTATACCTTCAAATACTGTAGGACATACAATAAAATAAGATAAACTCGTTAATATATACTCAAAAGTACTTATACCTTCAAATACTGTAGGACACATACAGCAAAATAAGATAAACTAGTTAATATATACTCACAAGTACTTATACCTTCAAATACTGTAGGACACATACAGTACAATAAGATAAACTAGTTAATATATACTCACAAGTACTTATACCTTCAAATACTATAGGACACATACAGTAAAATAAGATAAACTAATTAATATATATTCACAAGTACTTATACCTTCAAATACTGTAGGACACATACAGTAAAATAAGATAAACTAGTTAATATATACTCACAAGTACTTATACCTTCAAATACTATAGGACACATACAGTAAAACAAGATAAACTAATTAATATATACTCACAAGTACTTATACCCTCAAATACTGTAGGACACATACAGTAAAATAAGATAAACTAGTTAATATATACTCACAAGTACTTATACTTTTAAATACTGTAGGACACATACAGTAAAATAAGATAAACCAGATAGCATATACTCACAAGTATTTATACCTTCAGATACTGTAGGACACATACAAAAATAAGATAAACTAGTTAATATATACTCACAAGTACTTATACCTTCAAATAATGTAAAACACATACAGTACAATAAGATAAACTAGTTAATATATACTCACAAGTACTTATACCTTCAAATACTGTAGGACACATACAGTAAAATAAGATAAACTAGTTAATATATACTCACAAGTACTTATGCGTTCAAATACTGTAGCATACAGTTAAATAAGAAAAACTAGTTAATATATATTCACAAGTACTTATACCTTCAAACACTGTAGGACACATACAGTAAAATAAGATAAACTAGTTAATATATACTCACAAGTACTTATACCTTCAAATACTGTAGGACATACAGTAAAATAAGATAAACTAGTTAATATATACTCACAAGTACTTATACCTTCAAATACTGTAGGACACATATAGTAAAATAAGATAAACTAGTTAATATATACTCACAAGTACTTATACCTTTAAATACTGTAGGACACATATAGTAAAATAAGATAAACTAGTTAATATATACTCACAAGTACTTATACCTTCAAATACTGTAGGACA
Organism: Chiridota heheva; assembly: GCA_020152595.1. Lineage (NCBI taxonomy): Eukaryota > Metazoa > Echinodermata > Holothuroidea > Apodida > Chiridotidae > Chiridota > Chiridota heheva. The sequence goes on from JAIGNY010000044.1 coordinate 140,730, forward strand.
CATACAGTAAAATAAGATAAAGTAGTTAATATATACTCACAAGTACTTATACCTATAAATACTGTAGGACACATACAGTAAAATAAGATAAACTAGTTGATATATACTCACAAGTACTTATACCTTCAGATACTGTAGGACACATACAGTACAACAAGATAAACTATTTAATATATACTCACAAGTACTTCTACCTTCAAATACTGTAGGACACATACAGTAAAATAACATAAACTAGTTAATATATACTCACAAGTACTTACACCTTCAAATACTGTAGGACACATACAGTACAATAAGATAAACTAGTTAATATATACTCACAAGTACTTATACCTTCAAATACTGTAGGACACACATACAGTAAAATAACATAAACTAGTTAATATATACTCACAAGTACTTCTACCTTCAAATACTGTAGGACACATACAGTAAAATAAGATAAACTAGTTAATATATACTCACAAGTACTTATACACTCAAATACTGTAGGACACATACAGTACAATAAGATAAACTAGATAATATATACTCACAAGTACTTTCTGTTTTCATAAACATCAAAGAGACCGAGTACGTTAGGATGCTCAATCAGCTTCATGATGGCAATCTCACGCTCCACCTAAACGATCAAATAAGAACATGTTATGAATGAACAAGAAGAAAATAAGAAGAGGTCAAATGAGGCAACTCACCCACATAAATATCTCATTATCTATCATTGGACCAATTTACATGAAACTACCATATTTTTCATGAAATGTTACTAGCGATATAAATAGCTGTGTGTTATCAGTCTTTGTAAAAAACTGTGGTGATTGGTTTTTTTCATATTTTTGTGATGATGTACAAAGATTTAATCTCTCACAGGAATGTTTAGTTCTATATTAATGTCAGTTTTGTAGTGTTCAAGCCACTGGATTTTTCAAAGGAAATTTCACTGGGCGACCACAATCACCTCTATGTGGTGCGAATGAACATGTATATTTGAGCACCTTCAAAATGTCATTTAGTAATTAGAAAAATATGATTCATACAAGGTGTTATAACAGTATAAAATGTTCTATACATGTATGTCTATCTAAACATATTGATAACAAAGGTGTCAACAGTGAAAGTCATCTTGTGTGCTAGACAAAACCAAGGTGAAAATCCTGGTCGCCAATTGCATCAGAATTTTGTTCACTGGGCGACCTAAATTTCTCACAGGCTTCAGTCGTCCAGTTAATATGTTAACAAATTCACTGATTCAAGCTACTGTGCTGACTGTTGAGCTGATGTACTTTATGAGTCATTCACTGGCAGTAAGAGTAACACAGTGATGGATGGAAACACACAGGCATATTTACAAACAGTGTTAGTGCTTTTATAAAGCAGATAATCACATGTACTGAAAACAGATCCATGAGGATATGCTTGTCCCAGTTCGCCCGTCCCCCTCCCCTGACACCAGACACGTAGGAAGCAGTGGGAAAGGGGAAAAACTGCCACCTGAGAACATTCCACCTTCCTTGAGTTGCATGCTTTCTTCCCAATGTGTGGTAAAATGATTGATATTTTGGTAGGATTTCATGAAAATTGGCCAAAATTTCCTAAAAACTGGTCAAAATTTTCCAAACCTAAAGAAAAATTCCCGGAAATTGAAGGGGATTTCCCAATTACTTCTGATGGAAACAAATTACCAGTGCAATTTTTCCACTTGTTACTACTAGCATTTTTTTTTTTTTTTTCATTCCATTTTCTTTTTGTGTCATAAAATGCATACCACATCTTTAAGGATTATATGCGTAACACCTGTTTAAGGAATGTAAGCAAATGATATGCAAATTATGTACTCTTTTGTTAATTGCGTATATATTGAGACATGAAGCAGAACATAAGGTGAAAGATATTTTACATGCTGCAGTGATCTCCAGGTGATTACTTTCCTTAAATCTACTTGATTACAACATCACATTTTCTTCACTAAAGTATTAAGATAAGATTAATTCATTTCATTTACAACAAAATATGGAAATTTGTCGCCCTGTAACAAAACGTAAAGAGATATTTAAAAAGAAATATAAAGATGAAAGTTATAAATATAAAAAGTTACATAAAAGTTATATTAAAAAAACAGTAAATTAGGGAAAATGAAAAATTTGGTAATTAGTAAATGGTAAAATACAATAACGGCCAAGATGTACAAAGATATATATATATATAGGCCCACATGTATAAGTTTATGTTTGACTCTCTTAATTTTACTTCAGAAGTATGTTGTTGAATGCCCTAATTTTTTCTTTTCACAGACGCACTTGTTAACCACACAGAAATCATACACGACAACTCACAACACCTCAAAGTGAAAAAAAAAAATGAAAAAATGTGTCAAAACTAGAAGTGGGGCTTCTTATTTTAATGTCGTTAGTTTTTCAATTCAAAAATCTTGCAAAAGTGAAAAACAATATGATATGAAAAGACCAATATATAATGCATGTTTGTTTTGAATTTTATTTTCCCCAAATCTTATTTTCGGAAAAAGAATGTATTGTTATGTTACCTGTCTTAGTAACTTAATTACCTGCTTTAATTGTGCAATTTCAGCATAAGGGCATTCAGTTCTAATTCTTTGATTGGTTGAAAATGAACAAATTGCTATATGGGACTCTTTCGATCGTATTTCGTAAATACAGCAAATTCCACAATCAAGCAATGATGTGGCCGAGTGGATAAGTCTTATGGCCTTCGGGTGATTTGCTATTTGTGCAAAAAGTAACAAATTTTGATCTCGTAAAGGCAACGGTTTTTCTTTGTCTTTTCCCGTCATTTGAATTCAACCATGGAGCTTATAACTAAGTTAATTTCAATTAATAGCTCCATTATTAAAGTAATGACGAATTTGTAGATTACGGCTCTGTTCAACTCGGCCTCGTCATATGTTACTACACATACATACATTGTGCATGTACCTAATCTTCATACACACAATGTATAACATACACTTCTCTGAACGATTGTAATACATTGATGACGTGTAAGTACTTGCCCTGTACTAACTGACGTCATTGCGATTTGTTTTAAGAAAAGACCGCCTCTTTAAATGAAAGATAAATGAGTACAAACCAGTTGATTTCACTTTGATAATTAAAGAAGCTCTCAGTCAAAAAGTGAGGGAGCTCTTTTTGTCAAGTCAAGGGAATTTTCAAATAACACAGTCCTAATATTTTATACTTCTGTCATTGAAAAATTACTTAACTGGTTTTCTGCATACCATCACCTGCACGAAAAGTTTGCGAATATTATTAAAACTCAACAACAAATTTCCCTCACTTTTTGCTAGTTTCACAGATATACTATCCACAAAAGATCGATAAACTTCAGGCTTTCATAGCCCACAGACGACGTGAGGGCACAATTTTCTTAAATTTTTCTTGAATTAATATTAGGCAGAAAATTGTCATACTGTTGAGTGCTAGATAAGCGTTCATTTTTAGGGGACGCCCTAAAAATACGCCCTCACTTTTCGGTCTAGTGCTCCTTTAACATCACACTTTTTATTTTGGGACAACATGAAACAATTTATGATTATTTTTCCTGATTCATAAAATTGATGTTGGCTTTTTATTTGTTATTTTTTTCCAAAATGGCAAGAAAATTGTTTACAGACGATACTTTGTATCTAACTTTCATATGTTTTACTTTGGACTAACATACTGTACAAAACCATGATGGTTAATATTAAATAAACGAGGCAGGATGTTCAACTCACAGTACGCAGATCAAATCAGGGAGTTGTTTGGAAAATGTATAGGACCTTCAAATTGTCCTGTAACTCAATTAGGATAAACTGATATGCTCAAAAGCGGGTGATAACCCAGTTACAGAAATTTCAGCTTGCAGCACGCTTGCGACAAGCTAACATTTTTGGGTTGTGCAAACATGCTGCAAGCTTGTTGCAAGCATGCTGCAAGCTTGCACAAGCATGCTGCAAGCATGCTGCAAGCTAGTATTTGGAACAAATACTAGCTTGTGCAAACTAACATTAGCTTGCACAAGCTACCATAATATATTTGTTAGCTTGCGCAAGCTTGCAAAAAGTTTTGCTAGCTTGCGAAAGCTTGCTGATAGTTTTTGCTAGTTTGTGCGAGCTAATTTGTTCCAAATAGTAGCTTGCTGCATGCTTGCTGCAAGCTTGCAGCACGCTTGAAAGCTACTACTTCTGTAAGGGAAGGCATAAGTCCAAGTAAGTTATGATAAGTTCTGTCTGTCATGAAATGTGAAATAGAGATAAAATTGTTTCCATCAATCTTTATACTACAGAATAGCAAACGAGAAGGAAATGAAACTCATCTTTCAATACAACCTACAGTGATCACAAAACATACAAATTCTTTCCTCAAATGGAGTATTGTTCCATCGTCCCGTTTCAATTCTTAAATCATGACTAGACATTATCAGAAACCTTGTTTATATTCAGCAACTGAGATGCAACTTTAATTGTCACAAATGAAATCAAAATTTAAAGGTCCAATATTTCAATTTATTTCCCCCGTCCAGTTTTAAACGTGCATGTCTTTTATTGTTCACAACATATATACCACATATTTAAAGTCTTACATTTCAAAAAAAAAAAAAAATTCTTGAAGGATAATAGGTCAAGTAAGTCTATCTCATATGACAGAGGACTTTAAAAGAAACAAAATAGTAAAGAAAGCATTCAAAAATCTTATTCCATTAAGAAGATATTTAAGTTTAAAGTTTGGTATTATTTGTGTTGAAATGACTGAAATCAGACTAGTTGTGATGTCATAGCCTCAGATTCCTAATAGTCTTTATGTATTCCCATATTTTGTTCTACGATTTTGTGGCTGATAAACATGATAAACCATGGGATATGTCAAAAAAGTAGTAAAACTGAATCTAGGAAGGGTATTTATAATATAACACCTGAAAGTTTGAGGAAAAATAATTTAAATAGTGAAAAATGTAATGAACTTTCTTTAAAATACATTAACAATTGCTAAGAATGTGAGGATGAGGACGCCAACTTTCCATAGTAGACTTACTACACCAGTCATTTCTACACAGATAAGACAGAGATTTTTGAACGCTTTATTCACTAATTTGTTTCTTTTGAAGTCCTCTTTCATATAAGAAGTATATGTTTGACCACTGAACTAATCCTTTAATCAAGCTCCAACAACTGAGCCATACTGTATGTAATTTCACCTGACTTGCTTGAAGCGACATTGGCCTAATTTGACCAATGAATATACTGGAATGCTGCGAGGTATTGATTCCATCGTAGAACATGCTCTCAGTATTGTTGAAAACAAATGATAGAAAGTGTTCTCACTGGAGCACAAGCTTGTGATGAGACCCACTGCAGGGGACCAAATACCAACCAATCACATGCAGTGGAGGAAAAGTTGTAACAACAATGCATGCACATATAATCTCCATGTATAACGCACATATGATTAGCAACAAACAATGCATGCACATACGATCTCTGTGTATAACCCACATATGATTAGCTACAATGCATGCACATATGATCTCCATGTATAACACACATATGATTAGCAACAATGTATGCACATATGATCTCCATGTATGATGCACACATGATTAGCAACAATGCATGCACATATGATCTCCATGTATAACGCACATATGATAAGCAACAATGCATGCACATATGATCTCCATGTATGATGCACACATATTAGCAACAATGCACGCACATACAATCTCCATGTATAATGCACATATGATTAGCAACAATGCATGCACATATGATCTTCATGTATAACACACATATGATTAGCAACAATGCATGCACATATGATCTCCATGTATGATGCACACATGATTAGCAACAATGCACGCACATACAATCTCCATGTATAACACACATATGATTAGCAACAATGCATGCACATATGATCTCCATGTCGCACACATGATTAGCAACAATGCATGCACATATGATCTCCATGTATAACACACATATGATTAGCAACAATGCATGCACATATGATCTCCATGTATAACACACATATAATTAGCAACAATGCATGCACATATGATCTCCATGTTTAACGCACATAATTAGCAACAATGCATCTTCACGTATAACACACATATGATTAGCAACAATGCATGCACATATGATCTCCATGTCTAACACACATGATTAGCAACAATGCATCTCCACGTATAACACACATATGATTAGCAACAATGCATGCACATATGATCGCCAAGTATAACGCACATGATTAGCAACAATGCATGCACATATGATCTCCACGTATAACACACGTATGATTAGCTATGATCTCCATGTATAACACACATATGATTAGCAACAATGCATGCACATATGATCTCCATGTATAATGCACATGATTAGCAACGATGCATGCACATATGATCTTCATGTATAACACACATATGATTAGCAACAATGCATGCACATATGATCTCCATATATAACACACATATGATTAGCAACAAGGCATGCACATATGATCTCCATGTATAACGCACATATGATTAGCAGCAATGCATGCACATATGATCTCCATGTATAATGCACATGATTAGCAACAATGCATGCACATATGATCTTCATGTATAACACACATATGATTAGCTATGATCTCCATGTATAACACACATGATTAGCAACAATGCATGCACATATGATCTCAATGTATAATGCACATGATTAGCAACAATGCATGCACATATGATCTTCATGTATAACACACATATGATTAGCAACAATGCATGCACATATGATCTCCATGTATAACACACATATGATTAGCAACAAGGCATGCTCATATGATCTCCATGTATAACGCACATGATTAGCAACAATGCATGCACATATGATCTCCATGTATAACACACATATGATTGCTGCTTGCTGTTTGACATTAGTTTCTTTTGTTATCTTAAGCCCATTGTTATTTCAAGTATCATTATAAAAGAGTTGCCACTTAGTGAACTTATCTGGATACAATAGAAGCTGCTACTTATAGATACTTAAAGTGCTTTTAGATAATGGAGTGTTTTCAAATTGTTTTGGTATTTCTGTTGTGTTTTCCTTTTCCTGTACTGCAAACTTTACATGTCTACCATGTTCCTGTATGGAAATCGTGTTTAATAATTCGTAAAAAATGTGATGCCTTTTCTCTAACAACTTTTGTACATATTTTCAGCACCGTTTACTTCTTGCCGGTGATATTGATACAAACCCTGGACCTCAAAATCACATTGTTAACTATATTGACACTCATGCTTACTCAAATCTGTGTTATTCAAGAATTCAGCTTTTGAACTTAATCGTAAATTTAAACTTTCGCCTGTAGTATGGTCAGCCATTGATGATCTTGGTTTAGAAAGGAGGCCCGGGGGACGAAGAGCAGGAAAAAAGAAACATAAACATTTCAGAATTAGTTGTCAAGTAAAATTTTGTATGTTTAATGCCCAATCAGTCCGCAATAAAACAACTGAACTAATTGACCTGTGCTTCGATAAGAATTTTGATGCTATTGCTGTATGTGAAACATAGTTACGCTCTGAAGACTCTGTCGTTATTGGGGATATTACTCCAAATGGTTACAATTTTTGTCATGTTCCACGGCTCAACAGGAAAGGAGGTGGTGTTGCCTTCCTTTATAAATCTGGATTATCTGTCAGAATCCCTAATAAAAAAGAGTTTACCACATTTGAATTACTCAAAGTTGAAGTGTCATCTCCTTCAACATCTATTTCATTGATTTTGGTGTATAGACCTCCAAAGAAGGGATTACCATTCTCTCAATTTATATGTGAATTTAGTGAGGTATTGACTCATACATCTTAGTGCCTCATAACCTCATCATAACTGGTGATTTCAATATACACGTTGACAACCTCAATGATCCTGATGCCATTCGATTTTTGGAATTATTGTCATCTTCCAGTCTTCATCAACAAATTACATTCCCGACTCATAAACAGGGACATACTTTGGACTTGCTTATAACGCGTTCTTCTGATGATCCTATTGTTTCAAATATTTGTGTAGAAGACGGTCTGTCTGATCATTTGATTATAACATGTGCACTTGCTCTTCAAAGACCTCAACCACCAAAGAAAACAATAACTACAAGAAATCTAAATGATATTAATGTTGGTTCCCTCTGTGATGACATCAGAAACTCAGAAGTATTTTGTAACTATTCAACTGCTTCCCTTTCACAAAACCTTCATAATTATGATTCAAGTCTTTCTTCTCTTCTGGATTTGCATGCTCCTCCCAAAACCCGCACAACAACCATAAGACCTCATGTACCATGGTATAGCCAGGAAATTACTGAGGCGAAATACCTGCATCGGAAATTAGAACGGAAGTGGCGTAGATCTAAACTTGAGATTGATCATCAACTTTACCGTATTCAACGCAACCTCATAAATAGACTTATTCGCAAATCTAAACTGACCCACTTTTCTACTCTTATTACCGACTGTGGTTCAGATCAAAAACAACTTTTCCGTGTGACAGATAAACTTCTTCGCCGGAAACATTCTTCACCAATTCCACAGTGTGACTCGGATGGTAATCTTGCAGACAAATTCTGTACTTTTTTTAGTGATAAAATCAAAGTAATTCTTAATGAATTTGAATCTCATGTATGTATTATGCCATCTGTTGCATATTTTGACAATTGTGACTCAAAGCTTACTTCCTTTGAACCAACCACATTCGTTGAGGTTGAGAAATTGATCAAGCAATACCCAAACAAAAGCTGTAATCTTGATCCAATACCAACCAAACTGGTAAAAGACTGCACTGCCTCACTTGTTCCAATAATAGCTCATATTAACAATCAGTCACTCACTTCAGGAATTTTTCCTGAATCTTTAAAGTCGGCGCTTGTTCCTCCTCTATTAAAGAAATCAAGTTGATTAGCATTTGAAAGATTTGTTTTCTTCATACACTTGGTCCCATATCATACACAAATTGTGCAGATCATGTCAAGTATACCCCAGTACTTGATTGGTCTATAAATTCCCCCCAGTAATTTATTTGTCTATAGATTCTCCCAGTATTTGATTTATTCATAGATTGCCCCAGTATTTAATTGGTCTATGGATTCTCCAGAATTTGATTGGTCTATATAATTCCCCAGTATTTGATTGGTCTATGGATTCTCCAGAATTTGATTGGTCTATATAATTCCCCAGTACTTGATTGGTCTATAAATTCCCCCCAGTAATTTATTTGTCTATAGATTCTCCCAGTATTTGATTTATTTATAGATTCCCCCAGTGTTTAATTGGTCTATGGATTCTCCAGAATTTGATTGGTCTATATATTTCCCCAGTATTTGATTGGTCTATGGATTCCCCCAGTATTTAATTGGTCTATGGATTCTCCAGTATTTGATTGGTCTTATATTTCCCCAGTATTTGATTGGTCTATGGATTCCTCCAGTATTTAATTAGTCTATGGATTCTCCAGTATTTGATTGGTCTATATATTTCCCCAGTATTTAATTGGTCTATGGATTTCCCTAGTATTTGATTGGTCTATGGATACCCCCAGTATTTGATTGATCTATAGATTCCCCCTGTATTAGATTGGTCTATAAATTCTCCCAGTATTTGATTGATCTAGAGATTCCCCCAGTATTTAATTGGTCTATGGATTCTCCAGTATTTGATTGGTCTTATATTTCCCCAGTATTTGATTGGTCTATGGATTCCTCCAGTATTTAATTAGTCTATGGATTCTCCAGTATTTGATTGGTCTATATATTTCCCCAGTATTTAATTGGTCTATGGATTTCCCTAGTATTTGATTGGTCTATGGATACCCCCAGTATTTGATTGGTTTATAGATTCCCCCTGTATTAGATTGGTCTATAAATTCTCCCAGTATTTGATTGATCTAGAGATTCCCCCAGTATTTAATTGGTCTATGGATTCTCCAGTATTTGATTGGTCTTATATTTCCCCAGTATTTGATTGGTCTATGGATTCCTCCAGTATTTAATTAGTCTATGGATTCTCCAGTATTTGATTGGTCTATATATTTCCCCAGTATTTAATTGGTCTATGGATTTCCCTAGTATTTGATTGGTCTATGGATACCCCCAGTATTTGATTGGTCTATAGATTCCTCCTGTATTAGATTGGTCTATAAATTCTCCCAGTATTTGATTGATCTAGAGATTCCCCCAGTATTTAATTGGTCTATGGATTTTCCAGAATCTGATTGGTCTATAGATTTCCCCAGTATTTGATTGGTCTATAAATCACCCCAGTATTAGATTAGCATACAGATTCTCCCAGTATTTGATTGATCTAGAGATTCCCCCAGTATTTGATCGGTCCATGGATTTTCCAGAATTTGATTGGTCTATAGATTTCTCCAGTATTTGATTGGTCTATAAATCCCTCCAGTATTAGATTGGTCTATAGATTCTCCCAGTATTTGATTGGTTTATAGATTCTCCCAGTATTTGATTGGTCAAGAGATTTCCCCAGTATTTGATTGGTCTATAGATCCCCAGTATTGGATTGGTCTATAGATCCCCAGTATTGGATTGGTCAATTAGATTCTCCAGTATATACCATTGATCCATTATGGACACTCCAGTGCCCCTATGTGTTAAAAGGCATTTCCACCATTGTGCATACAAGCATCCTTTAATTTAATTGACATAAAATAGTAGCTTTTTTCCTATTTATATTCCACATGCAGAGTTGGGAATTAATTATAAAATTTCCCACACTTCTGAATAAAATCTTTCCAGGAAAAGTCGTGACAGAAATAATATTAACGTAGTATATACGTCTATATATGCTCACACATGTTCTCTCTTTCTCAATTTGATGTATTATCGTACAATGTGGGGAAAAGCTCTTAATTAGCAATGAGCACAAAACATTGTGGCTGAAATCATTATACACATACAATATGCTTATCTCAAGAAATCTACCCACGATTTTTTTCCCGCAGTTATAACCGCTAAAACCGTGGCTTTTTTTTTTAGGGCTGCCATGTGTCTATCATAAAACAAAAACACTTGGGCGTTTAGCGGACAGTTCTCTTTCACAAGATGTGCTACAGTACTGTAGATTTATAAACTCATCCCCCCTCCCTCTTGTCATGATTGAATGGCAACAGCTACTTCAATGATCACCATTAACCCAAACATCTCTCCCTAAAATTAACCGTCATCAAATCTAACTTTGATGTTTTTCAAGTGAGAATCAGATTTATGGCAGGAAACTCTTAACAAGCGCACGCCCAAACCTCCCTACTGACAGACACGGCTAATGGGCACCAAAGTCATGTTTCTCTCTCCTCGATCCAACTTAAACAATCTGCCATGAAAGCTTATAACAAGAAAATTGTCTCGGTAGTCAATAACACAATGGAAGTTACCATTAGGCTAATAGCAAAAGTGACAAGTTTGTCGATACAAAGGATAAATATTACTTGCAGATGAAAAACCAAGTTGGCTTGTGCATGTCTTTGCTGTAAGGTGCCAAAACCTAAAAAGCAGTTTATAATCAATATTGCCATTAACTGGTGACGGGAGATTAGTGAGTAATATACATGAAAGGGAAGCAGTAAGAGGTAATGACAGATATCAAGGGCACAACAGCATCGGTATATTCTGAATCCCCACCCACACCCCTCCCCCTGCCTACATGTAGATGAAAACCTTGGCCTTTACATTTCCTTGTTGGTGCATGTTGAAGCATAAAAAGCAGTTTTTAATCAATATCGCCATTAACTGGAGACAGGAGATTAGTGAGTAATATACATGAAAAGGAAGCAGTACAATGGCAGATAATAAGGGCACTACAGCACTGGTAGATTCTGGATCCCCCACCCTCCCGCACCCATCCCGCACCTCCTGTCTACATGTAGATCAAAACCTTGGCCTTTACGTTTCCTTGCTGATGTAGAAAAATAAAAGCCATTTTATAACCAATATTGTCATTGATGACACCAGTGACAGTTAAGAGGTTGGTTTGGTTTGTTGATGTTTAACGGCACCAAGACAGTCAGAGTCAAATATGCCAAGAGGGTGTTAATAAATTATAGTGTACGAGTTAGGATAGTGAGGAGATGAAAGGTTTGTAAAGGAGATAAAGGGAAAAAGCAGTTAAGAGAAAAGAGTTAAGAGAAAGAGTAATATACATGATAAAAGGACAGAGGACAATGCCAGATACTGAAGACACGGCAGAATAGGCAGATTCAGAGGGAAATCCCAGAAATCTAAACCTCCCCCTCCCCCTTTCCTTCCCCACATTATTATCTAAACAAATTTGGGGGGAATTTTAGTCATTTTTTGCACTTTTCAGTTTAATCCATTTTGTAAATGTTGGAGCCTTTTGTTTTTTAATGTCCTGATCCCTCTCTGAGCATAGCAAATTCTGTCCCTCCCGATTCTACTTTACACTTTGAACACTTTCAGCTGTTCTTTTGCCTGAACGTACAGTACTGTCACACCAATTTTGCACTAAATTAACTTTCCAAGCATTGGAGTGGGAGGGGAAATCTACCCTCTTGCTCCTCCACCCCGCACATTGAAACCATTGTACTACCCTCTTGCTCCCCCACCCCGCACAATAAAACCATTGTACCTAAAGCAATCTTCAATCCAAAAAATTCTGCCTAAAAATCAAGCATTGCAGATTTTTCACCTTAACGAACGTACATTCTTTTAGACTGCAATTAAGATACTAATTAGGCTAATGAACCTGCGGGAAATCACCCCTAAACCCAATTCCTTGACAAATTACTGCATCAGAGGATCTTCATTTACGAGATGAAAAATTACAGAAAACCCAAGGACGCACAAATTATTCCCTGTTCCAGACTGTAATGAAGAAAGCCCTAGATAGATAAGGCTGCGTTCTCAATTAGATCCAGATTGTAATCCCTGGGTCATGATCCCGATCATGACCTTGCTCAATAAATAATGCCATTCCCTTAAATGGGAGAGCGAGATCATACCCACTACAGACCAGTGTTCACAATAGAATTCAAAGTAAGGGAGAGGGGGAATTTTTTCCCCTTGTGTAATTTGGAAAGGGGGGGAACTTAAAAAGGAGGGGGATTTCTTATCATTATTTATAATTATTATTTTTGAACAGCAATGTAATAATATATGCAAGAATCAAGAAATTCTGCACCTTAATGTGAAAACTGCTGCAGGCAATCTGATCACGGAGTAAATTTGAAGTTGAAAGTTGAGTCATTGAAATACCTGTGAAAAAAATACAAATGGAGCTGACTGACTGTTCACGCAAAGTACACGAGTTATACGCGCACAGTAACCACCATAATCATAAATAATATAGCAGATCTATGTTTACACAAGTTTTTGATAATCTCATTGGTGGAGCTGATTGCCTGATCCGGATCCTGATCCTATCCTCGCCAGTAGGATGAAGACCAAGTGATGCAATCAGATCCGGTAAGCATTCTCAGGGTAATAAATCGGCACAGCTGATCGCCTGCAGTGATTGCGAGCTCATACTAAGTGAGAAGAAGCTCTAATTGTGGATACAAATTTCACCATTGTAACCCAAATATAAAACATGCAAGTACTCAATAGATTTACAGCATAAGTCTTGCAAGTTGCAGAGCACTCTGAATCAGTGAAGGATAATTACATTACAGGGGCTCTATCATAGAATAATTGAATACCCAAAGACTTATGAGGTAGGGTAAAAGGAGTTAATCCCCCCTTCCCCTTTCCCTCCCCCAGTGGTATATTATCCGGTAAGATTATAAACAAAATTTGTGCAAACTTATGCTCAGGTTTTTGTTCATAACATTATCGAGTATTCGATCATCAAGTTTGACGATTAATTAAATATAAATTTCATTGCTAGAAGTTTTCTTTTCTATTGTTTAATAGGAAAAAAACAAACATCAATAAGACACTGAAATTCAAAATGATACAAATTGTCAATTTCTAACCGACTTTAATTAACTTATTACATTTTCATGGGTTATAACATTTCTTCCACTTGTTTATAATTGTCCATATACCTACCATCTTTAAATAATAGCACATTTAGTTTCTGACTTAAAGCTGCTCAAAGGTTAATTTTATTTTTTAGCAATTTGTGATGTATGCAAATATATAGACAGCTGCAGATCTAAATAAAATTCTTTGCTTTTTCTTAGCAACAATTGGAAGAAATCATCTTATATTATACAAAAAGTGCTTCCATTCAAATAAGATTTTTTTGATAGGCTAAGAACCACGTTTTTTTGGTCAAAATCAGTTAATCAAGCATTAAGCATTCATGGTACGTGGTGATAAACAGCTAGGGGTGTAGGAAGTGGCGGCATGACCTCTTAGGGGGCACTTCCCAAGTCATGTCCCCCTCCCAATCTGTAGATAGAATAAGTGAGCCCTTAACAACATAGTTGAGTAAAAGGAGCACTATTTCAGTGGGGACACATTCCTTCCATACATGGGACTGATAAAAGATGCCAGTTTCCTACAATTGGAACAGTAATTGATGGCACCTTTTATTTTCAAGAGGCATTTTTGTCATTTTTCAGAAAAGATGGGGGCAAGTGCCTCCAGCGCCTCCCGGTTCCTATACATATGATGATAAAACAAAGAACTAATAACATAAATAGAGATGCAGTCTGTTCCAACTTCACAAATTTGCATAATTATTTGCATAAACATTTGCATTCAGGACAGTAATTGGGGAGCACTTTTGCCATTTTTCTGAAAAGTGAGGAGGCTCATTCCCCAGTGCCCCCTGTTCATACACCTATGATGACAAAGCAATGAGCTAACATAAGTAAATGGAGATGTGCAGCCCATTCCAACTCCACAAATTTGCATAAATATTTGCATAAATTTAATTGCATTTTTAGTATTTCCTACTATTAAAAGATGTTTATTCCCCCTAACTCTAATTACGATTTGCACCTCCAACTAAAATCTCTTACAGTCGTATATGCACCCATATACATGTACCTTTCATACTCAAAAATATAAAATTTGCTCTTAACTCAAATACAATCAAACAAAAGTGGCAATTACCATTAAAAGTGCAATTATCACCAACTGTACTCTACCTTTACAATAGTAAGAATATTTATTGCCTCGTGTACATATCGTTGCTATTGCTGCTGTATTAAAATCTATTTTTGTTTTCCTGAAAGATTTATCATCCCATCAACGTAGATGGTATATTCATTAAGCCACTTATGCTCTATCAGGGATATCATGCTACAACGATCATTCTCCTTCAGCGTTTGTAAGCGATATGTTCGACCGTTGTTACCGTTTATACCGCCGCGAGTCAGGCTCACTTCACATCAATTGAAATATTGCCTGTGCATTTCTCAACGCCAGTTTGAAATGAAACCTATATAAGGTGGTTGTACACATTAAGAGAGGAAAAGAAGAATTTGCTGTTAGTGGTTAAACTGAATTTTTTTTCTTTTTTTTTTACTTTTTTCTTTTTTCAGGTTTATAAAATTCTCGGGTAGAACTGAGTTAATTTCTTTTTCTTTCGCAGGTTTTTTTTTTTTATGAATTTATTGATTTCCACACAATAAAAAGGATTGTATTCTATGGGCCTCAACTTCCCTCAAGGAATAAATGACAGTGAAGCTTATTCTATGTTCTTTTTAATTCAGAAAGAAGTAAATCTGATATTAGTTCAAAATAGGTGAAATGAAACATTCAGTCTGTTGGTCAGGTTTTATACGATACAGGTTGCCATTGTAAAACAAAACAAAATAGCTATTGCACAATGAGAGCGGTATGGTGAGCCATTTCTGAACAAGATTAGACCTGAAATATATCAATATACTGTATATGACAATGCCCAATCATTGCTGTTTGTTTGTGCTCCGTCCCACCCCTCAGAAAAGAAATTGTAGCATTTTTCTTTTTATAATGACACATGTTTTGGAGGTCAACTTCATAATCTTAACCTCAAAGTGAAATATCTTACACAGATACAGACCACAGAATAATTACATAGAAATCATCCACTTTGGCTCATGAATAATCACCCTTACAGAAAAAAAGCTTGCAGCAAGCTTGCAACAAGGTAACATTTTTAGCTTGCACCAACTTGCTGCAACCTTGCACAAGCATGTTGCAACCTTGCACCAAGCTTGCAGCAAGCTAGTATTTGGGACAAATGTAAGCTTGCACAAACTAACATTAACTTGTGCAAGCTAGCAACAAATACTTTAGCTCTGCAAGCTTGCAGAAAGGTGTTTGCTAGCTTGCGCAAGCTAACAAAATTACATGTGTCCCAAATACTAGCTTGCTGCAAGCTTGCGGCAAGGTTGCAACAAGTTTGCGCAAGCTAAAAATTGTTAGTTTATTGCAAGCTTGCAGCAACCTAGTTTTTCTGTGATGGTCACAGTTAAAATCCCAGAGCTTAACCAAGGGCTCAAGTCCGAAAGGATGCAGCGCTTCATGAGCATTAATGTGCCCCTCAACAAATCTAGCACCCTGCCCCATTTCAAATCAAACTGGGCTTTTATAGGGAAAGGCTCAGATAAAAAAAAAAAATTCTAGAGCAGCCTTAGAAAGGCATGATGTGATTTTCTGTCATGATGTAAATTTTGCTTTAATTTAGTGTAAAGATGCCTTAGGAAAGTTCTTTCTTGTACTGTGTCATCTGAGAGGCCATGAACAATGATGCATCATCGGTGCATCATTAATGATGCATCATTAATGATTAATGATGCCTAATCTACGAAAGTAAAATGTTTGACTATTTCTCCTCCCACTGTAATATATAAAATAAAATAAAATGTATAATGTACTATGATGTTATTTTCCATTCAATGACAGTGGTGTAGCTAAACTTGTTTGCGGGGAAGTGGCTCGGGGGGAGGGGGGAAGAGGGGGGGAAAGCCATACAAATTAATTAATACAATTTTCCCCCCTTTCCCGGTTATCAAAGATTTTCAGAAATTATTTAGGGAAACATAAGACATTTTGAGGTAAAAGTCAGATATTTGAGGGAAAAAAAACTTTGGAAATTTAGAGGAAAATGTCGGAAATTTGGTAACTCTGGACCTAATTCAAAAATTGGGTTTCCGCAAATTTTGTGATCCTTTTCCCCAAGATGACTGAACTACCGTTTGCATTTATCGGAATTACTAACAAAAAACGTACTATTTTGTTAATTAGAATTTGCTCAAATTGTATTAATCTTTCCCCCTCTGCCCATCTCCTCCCCCATAGCCACGGATGATGATAAATATTGAGAGTAGGACCCTATCCACACACTAAAAATAACAAGCATGTTTTAACCCACTGTGAGGCCAACACTATCTCACATCTAATGACAGAATATATTTTTGAACTCATTTCTGAGTATGAATAGAAGCTGGCTTGAATGAGTTGGATTTAATCAAAGGACAAGATGTGTTCTTACAGTGCTTGTTGACTGCTTGGTTACTCATGTGCAGTGTTGCTTGATGAGCATCACACATGGGGTCCTCATTATGCATGCTCAGAATGTTTGTTACGAGATCAATGTTCCATTCAGAAGAAAAAAATTGTTTAAGGGGCGCAAAATGTTTGTACTACATGTTGTTTGGTTAGGTTTAAAGGTGTGTTACATACAAGTCTCTCTGCCAAAAGTCACCTGATCATATCTCTGCACTGCTACACCCTTACAGAAATATTAGCTTGCAGCACGCTTGTGACAAGTTAACATTTCTAGCTTGCATGCGTGTGTTAGCTTACAAAACTTTCTGCAAGCTTGTGCAAGCTAAGAAATATTTAATGCTACCTTGCGCAAGCATGCAAACTAGTATTTGTTCCAAGCGTGCTGCAAGCTTGCAGCATGCTTGCGCAAGCTTGCAGCACATTTGCACAGGCTAAAAATTGTTAGCTTGTTGCAAGCAAGTTGTAAGCTAAAATTTCTGTAAGAAATGCATCTACAAACTGGTCACAGATGCCTTCACTCCACTTCATCTGCAACACTATTTTTTGAGCCACAAACCCGTCATACGATTTGCACTGACAGAGTCTATTGGCCTGCTATGCTGCTTGGAAGTGGAAATAACTGGCCACAGGTACATGTATGTACACACATTATAAATGCAAAGCCTATGCAATGGCATTTTAAGAAAACACATCACCTTTTTGGACTTGCCTACAAACTTTAGTTTCTTGTTCTGTTTACCCTCACAGAAAAATTAGGTTGCCACAAGCTTGCAATAAACTAACATTTTTAGCTTGCACAAACTTGCTGCAATCTTGCGGCAAGCTTGCAGCAAGCTGATATTTGAGACAAATGCAAACTTGTTAGCTTGCGCAAGCTAGCAAACACCTTTAAGCAAGCTTGCAAAAACTTTCTGCAAGCTTGCACAAGCTAACAAATATTTTTTGCTAGCTTGTGCAAGCTAACAAGCTTGCATTTGTTCCAAATACTAGCTTGCTGCAAGCTTGAGCAAGGTTGCAGCAAGTTTGCGCAAGCTAAAAATTGTTACTTTGTCGCAAGCTTGCTGCAAGCTAGTTTTTTCTGTAAGGGTAGCGCCCTACCATAGTGCAACTCATTGGTTTTTGGTGCTATAAAATAACATGATTGATTGATCGATTGATTGATTGTATGCACTAAGTTTTTTGTTGAACAGACTTATCAACCCAATATTTCAAACTTGATATCAGGTATACACAGGGGTGTAGGAAGCTTTTGAAAAGTGGGGGCACAACCTCTTAGGGGGCACAACCTCTTAGGGGGAAATCTTCAAGTCATGTGCATGTCCTCCCGCATCCTGATCTGTAGATAGAATAAGTGAGCCCAAAACAACAAAGTCAAGTCAAACGGGGCACTTTTCCAATGGGGTCACACTCCTCCTGTACATGGGACTGACAAAAGTCGTTAGTTTCCAATTATTGGGACATTTGAGGGGCACTTTTCATTTTCAAAAGGGGCATTTTTCATTTTCAAAAGAGGCACTTTTCATTTTCGAAAGGGGCCCTTTTCATTTTCAAAAGGGGCATTTTTCATTTCCAAAAGGGGCAATTTTCATTTTCAAAAGGGGCACTTGTCATTTTTCAGAAATGTGGGGGAGTGGGGCACATGCCCCTTGTTTCCCCCCCCCCTCCCCGGTTCCTACATTTATGGGCATTCAACAATTACAGAAATGACAGCTCAAACTTCAAAGCTTGTTATAAGCCTAATGTAAGCTTACAACTAAAATACTTAAAAGGATTGATTACAATGATTTTGGATTGAGCTCGCAATTATTGAAATATGCAGGTACAGGGATCATGGAGATGAGGCGCTGGAGGGAGGGGGGGCTTTAGAAATCAGAAATTAGTAACCTAAAATTTATGGAAAATTTGGTAAAACTATATGAAATTTGTCAACAAAATTTTCAAAAATTAACAAAAAATTCCTCAAATTCAAAAAAAATTACCTCAAAATGATGGAATGGTCTCCAAAATTACGTAAAAAGAAAAAAAATTCCCCACAATTAACAAACAGTTTACTGAAATCTTAAGAAAGTGACCAAAATTGAATGGAACTTCCCAAAAATTGAAGAATATTTCACTAAAATGGAGGTAAAATTGAAGGAAAATTTGATAGCATTATTTAAAGTAACAAAAGTTCCTCAAAGTCATTAAAAATTGCCTGAATTAAAGGAAATTTCCTTAAAATGTGGAACAATTCACCAAAATTTTAAGGAAAGTGCCCGAAAATGAACAAATTTTCCCAAAACTTTACAAAATTTTCCTCAAAATAGAAGAAAATTGCCCAAAATAATTCACCCAAAATTTCAAGAGCATTCCCAAAAATTTAGATATATCCCAAAAATTAAAAAAACTGCACAAAAATGAACAAAATTTCCTGAAAATCAAAGAAAATTGCATCACAATGATTGAGATTTCCTTTAGATTGGCAAACATTTCACATAAATTTGAAGGAAAGGGCCCGAAAATGAAGAAATTTCTGAAAATAAAGGAAATTTCCTGGAAAATGAAAATTCCAGAAAAATTGAAGATTTTCCGATTAGCAACAAAGTCAGTGATGGAACTTAATTTATCAATTAGCATCAAAGTCAGTGATGGAAATTAATTTACTAGTGTCATTTTTCCACTTGTGACCAAGAAATTGATGGGGTTCTTGCTTCACCTTCTTGGAAGGTGACTCCTCTTATGCACCCTGCCTAACATCAATATGGTTGGGGGTTACAGGGTTTAATATGACTGATGTCAATTTTACTTTTCATCATTTACTTCTTCACTTTGTTCCCGGTCTGCGAGGTGACGATCTTCAATTGTATGTTTGGTACAATCCTGCTGATCTGAAGATACCACTCTAGCTGTCAACAGATTACAATCATGTATTTCTGAGATCAGACAATGGATGTCACTCAATTACTTACAGCTCAACAAAGACAAAACTTGACTTAACCTAATTTCACCTTCCCAACATCACACTTTCGGCACTCAGGTTATAGTAATTGACTACACACTAATCCCTACAAAATCTTGTTGAAGGAATCTTGGCATTGTCTCTGATCAACAACTCACAATGGAGGAGGGTTCACGTTAACGACAAATTTGTTGTATATTATGCTATGGCTGAAATTTTTACAACACATGTTGTACCTGCGTCATAAGATTTAGATATAGCATGTGGAATTTTATGCCAGACTTTTCATTAACTTAAATGAAAATCATGAACATCTTACCTATCTGATGCGATTGAAAGTTTTATTTTTCACAAAAATGATTTTGAATTACTCATAAATAAAAATGACACAACTACGAGACTAACGGCTGAATGATTCAACATGCCTGCAGCCGTACAATTACTGTACATAAACACATACTGTAGGCTAGGATAGTACATAGGCCCTATACATGATGTACGTACACAGTGTATGTGAAAGTTTTGATGTTGTTTTGAATGCAGGCTGTCAAATTGTCAACTATATTATTAGCTAGGAATCTAATTTCCTCCTGTATTGTGTTGATCGTGTATCTGAAGTGATCACAATCTGCAAGTCAAGTTACTATAAAAGATGTAAGTGTATTCAAGATCTCAATAGTATATTATCGTTGATGGGATAAAATATGGGACAGGGTTGGATGGCAATTGGTCAAAGTTAACTAAAACCTCATGAATGTTTGGATACGATAAACAAAAGTATTTTTCTATTCTATTTCGATTGCCCAAATTTCATGATTTAACAATCAACATTAGATTGGGAATTAACATTTTTTAATATTTTTTATGATAATAATAGTCCAATTTTTTAATGTTTTGGTATTTTAAGCGCAATTTTCATTCACTTTATTAGCGAGGCAGGACTACACAAGTGTGTGTGTTAACAATACTTGCAAGCTTCACTGGTGCGCAGTACCCTGTACATATACGCAGTGCCCTGTACATATGATGGCAAATTTACAAAATACGCCGAAAATCAAGGGCTTGTCATAACCAAACATGCCAGACAAAAAATTCTAACGCAACCTTTTCATCTTTGAAACATCAGCAAAGCTCGCCAGATTTTATCCACTCAGGCGTGCAAAACAGCCATCCAATGCCTTGTTACATCAAGACTTGATTACTGCTGTTCTCTTTTTACATGAATCTCTCAAACACAAATTAAACGTCTGCAGCTATAATGCAAAACAAAGCAGCTAGGGTTTTTACATGGCGCACTAATGTTGATCACATGACACCAATAATTGCTGATTTACATTGGCTACCTTGTCATCTTAGAGTACGTTTTCGTCTTCTGATGTATATCTTCAAATGTTTTCACAAGCTTACACCATCTTATCTTCAGGACATATTCACAACTTACCATCCCAAAGAAACTTTGAGATCCTCATCTGACACTTGTTACTTTTCCTTCAAAAAAGATAGTAGGGAACCAAGCTTTATATCATGCCAGCCCACCTGTGTGGAATGCATTACCCTTTAAAATCATAAACAGTTCCTCCATTGACATGTTCAAAGAACACCTGAAGACTTTTCTCTTTGAGAAACATTTCCAGCATGTATAGTAACTGTTTTGTGTTCATCTTTTATTTACATGTTTTGACCTTATTGTTGGATTATTTGTGTATGGAGTTTTGGTTGGTTCTGTAAAGTGCAGAGAACCTTGGGATTCTGCGCTCTATAAGGACCGAGAAAGTAATGCAGTGGATTCTTGGGATTCTGTGCTATATAAGCACTGAGGAAGTAATGCAGTGGATTCTTGGGATTCTGCACTCTATAAGGACCGAGAAAGTAATGCAGTGGATTCTTAGGATTCTGTGCTATATAAGCACCAAGAAAGTAATGCAGTGGATTCTTGGGATTCTGTGCTATATAAGCACCAAGAAAGTAATGTAGTGGATTCTTGGGGATTCTGTGCTATATAAGCACTGAGGAAGAAATGCAGTGGATTCTTGGGATTCTGTGCTATATAAGCACCAAGAAGTAATGCAGTGGATTCTTGGGATTCTGTGCTATATTAGCACCAAGGAAGTAATGCAGTGGATTCTTGGGATTCTGTGCTATATAAGCACTGAGAAAGTAATGCAGTGGATTCTTGGGATTCTGTGCTATATAAGCACTGAGAAAGTAATGCAGTGGATTCTTAGGATTCTGTGCTATATAAGCACCAAGAAAGTAATGCAGTGGATTCTTGGGATTCTGTGCTATATAAGCACCAAGAAAGTAATGTAGTGGATTCTTGGGGATTCTGTGCTATATAAGCACTGAGGAAGAAATGCAGTGGATTCTTGGGATTCTGTGCTATATAAGCACCAAGAAGTAATGCAGTGGATTCTTGGGATTCTGTGCTATATTAGCACCAAGGAAGTAATGCAGTGGATTCTTGGGATTCTGTGCTATATAAGCACTGAGGAAGTAATGCAGTGGTTTCTTGGGATTCTGTGCTATATTAGCACCAAGGAAGTAATGCAGTGGATTCTTAGGATTCTGTGCTATATAAGCACCAAGGAAGCAATGCAGTGGATTCTTGGGATTCTGTGCTGTATAAGCACTGAGGAAGTAATGCAGTGGATTCTTGGGATTCTGTGCTATATTAGCACCAAGGAAGTAATGCAGTGGATTCTTAGGATTCTGTGCTATATAAGCACCAAGGAAGTAATGCAGTGGATTCTTGGGATTCTGTGCTATATTAGCACCAAGGAAGTAATGCAGTGGATTCTTAGGATTCTGTGCTGTATAAGCACTGAGGAAGTAATGCAGTGGAATCTTGGGATTCTGTGCTATATAAGCACTCAGGAAGTAATGCAGTGGATTCGTGGGATTCTGTGCTATATTAGCACCAAGGAAGTAATGCAGTGGATTCTTAGGATTCTGTGCTGTATAAGCACTGAGGAAGTAATGCAGTGGAATCTTGGGATTCTGTGCTATATAAGCACTCAGGAAGTAATGCAGTGGATTCGTGGGATTCTGTGCTATATTAGCACCAAGGAAGTAATGCAGTGGATTCTTAGGATTCTGTGCTGTATAAGCACTGAGGAAGTAATGCAGTGGAATCTTGGGATTCTGTGCTATATAAGCACTCAGGAAGTAATGCAGTGGATTCGTGGGATTCTGTGCTATATTAGCACCAAGGAAGTAATGCAGTGGATTCTTAGGATTCTGTGCTGTATAAGCACCGAGGAAGTAATGCAGTGGATTCTTGGGATTCTGTGCTATATAAGCACCAAGGAAGTAATGCAGTGGATTCTTAGGATTCTGTGCTATATAAGCACTGAGGAAGTAATGCAGTGGAATCTTGGGGTTCTGTGCTGTATAAGCACTCAGGAAGTAATGCAGTGGATTCTTGGGATTCTGTGCTATATAAGCACTGAGGAAGTAATGCAGTGGATTCTTAGGATTCTGTGCTATATAAGCACTGAGGAAGTAATGCAGTGGATTCTTAGGATTCTGTGCTATATAAGCACTGAGGAAGTAATGCAGTGGATTCTTGGGATTCTGTGCTATATAAGCACTGAGAAAGTAATGCAGTGGATTCTTAGGATTCTGTGCTATATTAGCACCAAGGAAGTAATGCAGTGGTTTCTTGGGATTCTGTGCTATATAAGCACTGAGGAAGTAATGCAGTGGATTCTTGGGATTCTGTGCTATATTAGCACCAAGGAAGTAATGCAGTGGATTCTTAGGATTCTGTGCTGTATAAGCACTGAGGAAGTAATGCAGTGGAATCTTGGGATTCTGTGCTATATAAGCACTCAGGAAGTAATGCAGTGGATTCGTGGGATTCTGTGCTATATTAGCACCAAGGAAGTAATGCAGTGGATTCTTAGGATTCTGTGCTGTATAAGCACCGAGGAGGTAATGCAGTGGATTCTTGGGATTCTGTGCTATATAAGCACTGAGGAAGTAATGCAGTGGATTCTTAGGATTCTGTGCTATATAAGCACTGAGGAAGTAATGCAGTGCATTCTTGGGATTCTGTGCTGTATAAGCACTGAGGAAGTAATGCAGTGGATTCTTGGGATTCTGTGCTATATAAGCACTGAGGAAGTAATGCAGTGGATTCTTGGGATTCTGTGCTATATAAGCACTGAGGAAGTAATGCAGTGGATTCTTGGGATTCTGTGCTATATAAGCACTGAGGAAGTAATGCAGTGGATTCTTGGGATTCTGTGCTATATAAGCACTGAGAAAGTAATGCAGTGGATTCTTAGGATTCTGTGCTATATTAGCACCAAGGAAGTAATGCAGTGGATTCTTGGGATTCTGTGCTATATAAGCACTGAGAAAGTAATGCAGTGGATTCTTAGGATTCTGTGCTATATTAGCACCAAGGAAGTAATGCAGTGGATTCTTGGGATTCTGTGCTATATAAGCACTGAGAAAGTAATGCAGTGGATTCTTAGGATTCTGTGCTATATTAGCACCAAGGAAGTAATGCAGTGGATTCTTAGGATTCTGTGCTATATAAGCACCAAGAAAGTAATGCAGTGGATTCTTGGGATTCTGTGCTATATAAGCACTGAGGAAGTAATGCAGTGGATTCTTGGGATTCTGTGCTATATAAGCACTGAGGAAGAAATGCAGTGGATTCTTGGGATTCTGTGCTATATAAGCACCAAGAAGTAATGCAGTGGATTCTTAGGATTCTGTGCTGTATAAGCACCAAGAAAGTAATGTAGTGGATTCTTGGGATTCTGTGCTATATAAGCACTGAGAAAGTAATGCAGTGGATTCTTAGGATTCTGTGCTATATTAGCACCAAGGAAGTAATGCAGTGGATTCTTGGGATTCTGTGCTATATAAGCACTGAGGAAGTAATGCAGTGGATTCTTGGGATTCTGTGCTATATTAGCACCAAGGAAGTAATGCAGTGGATTCTTGGGATTCTGTGCTATATAAGCACCAAGAAGTAATGCAGTGGATTCTTGGGATTCTGTGCTATATAAGCACTGAGGAAGTAATGCAGTGGATTCTTAGGATTCTGTGCTATATAAGCACTGAGGAAGTAATGCAGTGGATTCTTAGGATTCTGTGCTATATAAGCACTGAGGAAGTAATGCAGTGGATTCTTGGGATTCTGTGCTATATAAGCACTGAGGAAGTAATGCAGTGGATTCTTAGGATTCTGTGCTATATTAGCACCAAGGAAGTAATGCAGTGGATTCTTAGGATTCTGTGCTATATAAGCACCGAGGAAGTAATGCAGTGGTTTCTTGGGATTCTGTGCTATATAAGCACTGAGGAAGTAATGCAGTGGATTCTTGGGATTCTGTGCTATATAAGCACTGAGGAAGTAATGCAGTGGATTCTTAGGATTCTGTGCTATATTAGCACCAAGGAAGTAATGCAGTGGATTCTTGGGATTCTGTGCTGTATAAGCACTGAGGAAGTAATGCAGTGGATTCTTGGGGTTCTGTGCTGTATAAGCACCAAGGAAGTAATGCAGTGGATTCTTGGGGTTCTGTGCTGTATAAGCACCAAGGAAGTAATGCAGTGGATTCTTGGGGTTCTGTGCTGTATAAGCACTGAGGAAGTAATGAAGTGGATTCTTGGGATTCTGTGCTATATTAGCACCAAGGAAGTAATGCAGTGGATTCTTGGGATTCTGTGCTATATAAGCACCAAGAAAGTAATGTAGTGGCTTCTTAGGATTCTGTGCTATATAAGCACCAAGAAAGTAATGCAGTGGTTTCTTGGGATTCTGTGCTATATAAGCACTGAGGAAGTAATGCAGTGGATTCTTAGGATTCTGTGCTATATTAGCACCAAGGAAGTAATGCCGTGGATTCTTGGGATTCTGTGCTATATAAGCACCAAGGAAGTAATGCAGTGGATTCTTGGGATTCTGTGCTGTATAAGCACTGAGGAAGTAATGCAGTGGATTCTTGGGATTCTGTGCTATATAAGCACCAAGGAAGTAATGCAGTGGATTCTTGGGATTCTGTGCTGTATAAGCACTGAGGAAGTAATGCAGTGGATTCGTGGGATTCTGTGCTATATTAGCACCAAGGAAGTAATGCAGTGGATTCTTAGGATTCTGTGCTATATAAGCACTCAGGAAGTAATGCAGTGGATTCGTGGGATTCTGTGCTATATTAGCACCAAGGAAGTAATGCAGTGGATTCTTGGGGATTCTGTGCTATATAAGCACCAAGGAAGTAATGCAGTGGATTCTTAGGATTCTGTGCTATATAAGCACTGAGGAAGTAATGCAGTGGATTCGTGGGATTCTGTGCTATATTAGCACCAAGGAAGTAATGCAGTGGATTCTTAGGATTCTGTGCTATATAAGCACTGAGGAAGTAATGCAGTGGATTCTTAGGATTCTGTGCTATATAAGCACCGAGGAAGTAATGCAGTGGTTTCTTGGGATTCTGTGCTATATAAGCACTGAGGAAGTAATGCAGTGGATTCTTAGGATTCTGTGCTATATTAGCACCAAGGAAGTAGTGCAGTGGATTCTTAGGATTCTGTGCTGTATAAGCACCAAGGAAGTAATGCAGTGGATTCTTGGGATTCTGTGCTGTATAAGCACTGAGGAAGTAATGAAGTGGATTCTTGGGATTCTGTGCTATATTAGCACCAAGGAAGTAATGCAGTGGATTCTTGGGATTCTGGGCTATATAAGCACCGAGGAAGTAATGCAGTGGATTCTTGGGATTCTGTGCTGTATAAGCACTGAGGAAGTAATGCAGTGGATTCTTAGGATTCTGTGCTATATTAGCACCAAGGAAGTAATGCAGTGGATTCTTGGGATTCTGTGCTATATAAGCACCAAGGAAGTAATGCAGTGGATTCTTGGGATTCTGTGCTGTATAAGCACCAAGAAAGTAATGCAGTGGTTTCTTGGGATTCTGTGCTATATAAGCACTGAGGAAGTAATGCAGTGGATTCTTAGGATTCTGTGCTATATTAGCACTGAGGAAGTAATGCAGTGGATTCTTAGGATTCTGTGCTATATTAGCACCAAGGAAGTAATGCAGTGGATTCTTGGGATTCTGTGCTATATAAGCACCAAGGAAGTAATGCAGTGGATTCTTGGGATTCTGTGCTGTATAAGCACCAAGAAAGTAATGCAGTGGTTTCTTGGGATTCTGTGCTATATAAGCACTGAGGAAGTAATGCAGTGGATTCTTAGGATTCTGTGCTATATTAGCACCAAGGAAGTAATGCAGTGGATTCTTGGGATTCTGTGCTATATAAGCACCAAGGAAGTAATGCAGTGGATTCTTGGGATTCTGTGCTGTATAAGCACTGAGGAAGTAATGCAGTGGATTCGTGGGATTCTGTGCTATATTAGCACCAAGGAAGTAATGCAGTGGATTCTTGGGATTCTGTGCTGTATAAGCACTGAGGAAGTAATGCAGTGGAATCTTGGGATTATGTGCTATATAAGCACTCAGGAAGTAATGCAGTGGATTCTTGGGATTCTGTGCTATATAAGCACTCAGGAAGTAATGCAGTGGAATCTTGGGATTATGTGCTATATAAGCACTGAGAAAGTAATGCAGTGGATTCTTGGGATTCTGTGCTATATGTATATAAGCACTGAGGAAGTAATGCAGCGGAATCGTTGGATTCTGTGCTATATAAGCACTGAGGAAATGATGCAGTGGATTCTTGGGAATCTGTGCTATATAAGCACTGAGGAAGTAATGCAGTGCATTCTTGGGATTCTGTGCTATATAAGCACTGTATGAGGAAGTAATGCAGTGGATTCTTGGGATTATGTGCTATATAAGCACTGAGGGAGTAATGCAGTAGATTCCTAGGATTCTCTGCTATATAAGCACCGAGGAAGTAATGCAGTGGAATCTTGGGGTTCTGTGCTGTATAAGCACCGAGGAAGTAATGCAGTGGATTTTTGGGACTCTGTGCTATATAAGCACTGAGGAAGTAATGCAGTGGATTCTTAAGATTCTGTGTTATATAAGCACCAAGAAAGTAATGCAGTGCATTCTTGGGATTCTGTGCTATATAAGCACTGAGGAAGTAATGCAGTGGATTTTTAGGATTCTGTGCTATATAAGCACCAAGAAAGTAATGCAGTGGATTCTTGGGATTCTGTGCTATATAAGCACTGAGAAAGTAATGCAGTGGATTCTTAGGATTCTGTGCTATATAAGCACCGAGGAAGTAATGCCGTGGATTCTTGTGATTCTGTGCTTTATAAGCACTGAGGAAGAAATGCAGTGAATTCTTAGGATTCTGTGCTATATAAGCACCAAGGAAGTAATGCAGTGGATTTGGGGGATTCTGTGCTATATAAGCACTGAGGAAGTAGTGCAGTGGATTCTTAGGATTCTGTGTTATATAGGCACTGAGGAAGTAATGCAGTGGAATCTTGGGATTATGTGCTGTATAAGCACCGAGGAAGTAATGCAGTGGATTCTTGGGATTCTGTGCTATATAAGCACTGAGGAAGTAATGCAGTGGATTCTTGGGATTCTGCACTCTATAAGGACCGAGAAAGTAATGCAGTGGAATCTTGGGGTTCTGTGCTATATTAGCACTGAGCAAGTAATGCAGTGGATTCTTGGGATTATGTGCTGTATAAGCACCGAGGAAGTAATGCAGTGGATTCTTGGGATTCTGTGCTATATAAGCACTGAGGAAGTAATGCAGTGGATTCTTGGGATTCTGCACTCTATAAGGACCGAGAAAGTAATGCAGTGGAATCTTAGGATTCTGTGCTATATAAGGACCAAGAAAGTAATGCAGTGGATTCTTGGGATTCTGTGCTATATAAGCACCAAGAAAGTAATGTAGTGGATTCTTGGGGATTCTGTGATATATAAGTACTGAGGAAGTAATGAAGTGGCTTCTTGGGATTCTGTGCTATATAAGCACTCAGGAAGTAATGCAGTGGATTCTTGGGATTCTGTGCTATATAAGCACTCAGGAAGCAATGCAGTATATTCTTGGGATTCTGTGCTATATAAGCACCAAGAAGTAATGCAGTGCATTCTTGGGATTCTGTGCTATATAAGCACTGAGGAAATGATGCAGTGGATTCTTGGGAATCTGTGCTCTATAAGCACTGAGGAAATAATGCAGTGGATTCTTGTGATTCTGTGCTATATAAGCACTGAGGAAGTAATGCAGTGAATTCTTAGGATTCTGGGCTATATAAGCACTGAGGAAGTAATGCAGTGAATTCTAAGGATTCTGTGCTATATAAGCACCAAGAAAGTAATACAGTGGATTCTTGGGATTCTGTGCTGTATAAGCACTGAGGAAGTAATGCAGTGGAATCTTGGGATTCTGGGCTATATAAGCACTCAGGAAGTAATGCAGTGGATTCTTGGGATTCTGTGCTATATAAGCACTCAGGAAGTAATGCAGTGGATTCTTAGGATTCTGTGCTATATAAGCACCAAGAAAGTAATGTAGTGGCTTCTTGGGGATTCTGTGTTATATAAGCACTGAGAAAGTAATTCAGTGAATTCTTGGGATTCTGTGCTATATAAGCACTGTGGAAGTAATGCAGTGGTTTCTTGGGGATTCTGTGTTATATAAGCACTGAGAAAGTAATTCAGTGAATTCTTAGGATTCTGTGCTATATAGGCACCAAGGAAGTAATGCAGTGGATTTTGGGGATTATGTGCTGTATAAGCACTGAGGAAGTAATGCAGTGGAATCTTGGGATTCTGTGCTATATAAGCACTGAGAAAGTAATGCAGTGGATTCTTGGGATTCTGTGCTATATAAGCACTGAGGAAGTAATGCAGCGGAATCTTGGGATTCTGTGCTATATAAGCACCAAGGAAGTAATGCAGTGGATTTTGGGGATTCTGTGCTATTTAAGCACTGAGGAAGTAATGCAGTGGATTCTTGGGATTCTGTGCTGTATAAGCACTGAGGAAGTAATGCAGTGGAATCTTGGGATTCTGTGCTATATAAGCACTGAGAAAGTAATGCAGTGGATTCTTGAGATTCTGTGCTATATAAGCACTGAGGAAGTAATGCAGTGGTCAAACAGCATCTACACATACTCCCCTCAAGCGCTTACCTTGGGCAAAAAATATTTGGATCAAGATTCACCCTGGTCAATTTTATTAGGCCATAGAGAAAAAATGATTTCTACTTATTTTTAGTGTTTAATCAGTCAGTATAGTATAATAATGTACCATGCATTTTGTTATTCCCGTTATCTTCTTGCATGATAGAATGAAATTGAATAAAATCTTAAAGAAAATAGTATAACTTAAGCACTTATTATTTTTAGTTCGACGCTGATTCAACGTTTATGATTTGAATTTGACGTATTTCAATCGTTAGATTAAAGAATTTTGACAGTTATTCACCCGTCTGCAATTATTTTTAGGTGAAGATTCACATCACCCAAAAATATTTGAGGACAAAATTCACCCAAACTTCACATTTTTGACCTCAAGGTCATGCGACATCAGGAATGCCAAATTTTGAACGTGGCTTGAGAGGGGTCTGAGGCTTGAGAGGGGTCTGAGGCTTGAGAGGGGTCTGAGGCTTGAGGGGGTCTGAGGCTTGAGGGGGTCTGAGGCTTGAGGGGGTCTGAGGCTTGAGGGGGTCTGAGGCTTGAGGGGTTTGAGGCTTGAGGGGGTCTGAGGCTTGAGGGGGTCTGAGGCTTGAGGGGGTCTGAGGCTTGAGGGGGTCTGAGGCTTGAGGGGGTCTGAGGCTTGAGGGGGTCTGAGGCTTGAGGGGGTCTGAGGCTTGAGGGGTCTGAGGCTTGAGGGGGTCTGAGGCTTGAGGGGGTCTGAGGCTTGAGGGGGTCTGAGGCTTGAGAGGGTCTGAGGCTTGAGGGGGATCTGAGGCTTGAGGGGTTCTGTGAATTTAATGCAGTTTGTCCGCTGCATAAGTGAGGTGACCTTCAAATTTCAGCTAAGTCTTATTTCTGCAGAAATAATGGAATTTAAACTACTGTAGCTGTCACATTATACCCTCACATTATCTTATTGATTTTTGTCTTGAGACTTTGCAGCTTAAAAACAATTGGATATGGAAGGAATGTAGTAAAACAGATTGTTTAACTTTAAAGGAATATTCCCAAGTTTTTTTGTAAAAGTTTATTTGAAAGAGCATACTTTTAGAGCCATTTTGTTACAAAAATCAGGTTGATATCATTTTTGTTCAGGAGATATGGATTTTTTAAGTTTTCCTAATTGCATTTTAAAGTTTTTGTACAGTATCATGAATTCGTGTTTGATGATGTCATAGAGGCAATTCTGCAAATGTTTATGTATTTCTTTGAACGTTAATTGGTTGTTTCTGTATGATTAGAAACAATTTTCCAAAACTTATTGAAGTAGGGTATATCTGGTAATGTATATAAATACCTAACTTTCATCAATTTATTTTTCTAGCAGGTTTTACTAATTAAAAAGGATGATAGATTTTAATGAAATACATACACTTTGCAGGAGATTGTATTGCTGTGATGTCATATTGAGCCTTTCCTATTCATTTATTGACATTTTTTGTGAACTTTAAAATTTGAATATCTCCTGCTAAGAACAACATATCAACATGATTTTTGTACTAAATTGTTTCTAAAAATGTTCTCTTTGTTATGAAAGGTCAGGAAAAACACGAGAATATTCCTTTAAAAACATGGGAATATTGCTTCAAAGCAAAATATCTTCAGACAAATATCGGCTTTGAGTGCCTCTACCTCACAATGTACACAAACAGACATTTCTAGTTTTGTGTACCAGATCTAGATTTGATATACAGTAATTCCTAAATCTGGCCTAGATCTGGATTATCTGGGATTTACATCTGTTGTTTGTGAAGATACAGTGCATCATTTGGCTTTCAAATAGTATCACAAACCCAGAAATTGCTTCACGTATCCTCTAGCACCAAAAGAATACATAAACAAAATGTAACTTAGTACTGTATTCAGCATAAGCTACTGTAGGACCAGAGTAGAATAAATCCCAGATCTGGCCTAGATCTGGATTATCTGGGATTTACATCTGTTGTTTGCGAAGATACAGTGCATCATTTGGCTTTAGATTAGTATCACAAACCCAGAAATTGCTTCACGTATCCTCTAGCACCAAAAGAACACATAAACAAAATGTAACTTAGCACTGTATTCAGCATAAGCTACTGTAGGACCAGAGTAGAAATGCATACCAAATACTGATTGAATATCACAAATAAATCAAAATGTTCGATGATGGGATCTTCCAAATAAAAGACCCTTCTGTGCAAAGATTCTGGTATGAATTACTGTACTGGTCAGCAGTAGCACAACTAGAGGTCTAGGGGCCCGTGAGGAATTTAGCGTTCAGGGCCCACTAACAAACATCGCAGTGTCATTGCTCGGGGCCCCACAAATCTTGATTTTTGCACGGGCCCATGGGGTTTATCCAACCTTCCCGCCCTATTGTTGCACCCCTGCTAGTCAGGTCTTAATATGAAACAGGAACAAATCATGCAATTAAAACTAACACTGTCAGCATGATGCAGCACTATCAAAAGAAAACACTTTTGTTTCAAAAAAGAACTTCCTGTGGAAAGGAAAACTTCATTTAAGGTACAGTACAATGCTCATATAATGCTGATTTAGACCATGGAGCTATTAATTGCAAATGTTTATAAAAACACACAAAATTAGATAATTAACTTCTGCTTTCCATTTAGAAATGCTTTGCTTTTGTAGTATTTCTGATACGAAACTACAAAATTCTTATTTCCTTTTGTAAAGATTGATTCAAAGTGAAATTTGGCTGCTTGTTGGCTATTTATAAAGATCATAAAGTGTTTAAAACAGTATCAGGAAATGATATACTTATCATCTACGGATGTCCAAAACAGGCATAAAAATGGTCTTTAAAAGTTGTTGTTTTGTTTTTGACTTCCGTTACAAAAAAATTAGGTTGCCGCAAGCTTAAATTAAGCTAACATTTTTAGCACGCACAAACTTACTGCAGAACAAATGCAAACTTGTTAGCTTGCACAAGCTAGCAAAAACCTTTCTGCAACCCTGCAAAAACTTTATGCAAGCTTGCACAAGGTAGCAAAAATTTTTTTGCTACATTAGCTTGCACAAGCTAATGTTAGTTTGAGCAAGCTAACAATTAAGCTAGCATTTGTCCCAAATACTAGCTTGCTGCAAGGTTGCAGCAAGCTTGCGCAAGCTAAAAATTGTTAACTTGTAGCAAGCTTAGGGGGTTAAATAATTACATTATTTTATGTTTTTTGAAGGAGCTAGGAATTGGAGGAGGGGAAAGGGGAGAGGGAAGATGAGGAGGGGTAGAACACAGGAGCAGAGATGGGGAGGGTGGAGCAAGAAAGGGGCAGAGAGGAAAGGTTGGAGCAAGGAGGAAAGGGAGGGTGAAGAAAGAAGGAAGGGGAATTAGAAAAAAGGGTGGGAGAAAGGGAGAATCCTAAATTAAAAATTGATAGTTATGTCCACAACAAATATCCAAAACATGCATTATAAGAATTGTCTTCACAAGTTGTAAGATTTTATTTTGGACTACAGGAACAATATACAGACATTTTATTGCTATGTTTGAAGGAGGAGAGAAGGAGGGGTAAGGGAAGGTAAGAAGGCAGACCCCTAGCTTTGCTGTTCCACAACAAGTCTACCACCCTGTGCCCCTCAACAAGTCTAGCACCCTACCCTTTTTAAATCGAGCTATGGGTCTGAGGAGAGGTACAGTAGAATACAGGAGCAAGAATGGGGAGGTCAGAGCAAGGAAGGAATGTACAGTAGAATACAGGAGCAAGAATGGGGAGGATAGAGCAAGGAAGGGATGTACAGTAGAATACAGGAGCAAGAATGGGGAGGTCAGAGCAAGGAAGGGATGTACAGTAGAATACAGAAGCAGGTATGGGGAGGAAAGAGCAAGGAAGGGATGTACAGTAGAATACAGAAGCAGGTATGGGGAGGAAAGAGCAAGGAAGGGATGTACAGTAGAATACAGGAGCAAGAATGGGAAGGTCAGAGCAAGGAAGGGATGTACAGTAGAATACAGGAGCAAGAATGGGGAGGATAGAGCAAGGAAGGGATGTACAGTAGAATACAGGAGCAAGAATGGGGAGGATAGAGCAAGGAAGGGATGTACAGTAGAATACAGAAGCAAGTATGGGAAGGTTAGAGCAAGGAAGGGATGTACAGTAGAATACAGGAGCAAGTATGGGGAGGTCAGAGCAAGGAAGGGATGTACAGTAGAATACAGGAGCAAGAATGGGGAGGATAGAGCAAGGAAGGGATGTACAGTAGAATACAGGAGCAAGAATGGGGAGGATAGAGCAAGGAAGGGATGTACAGTAGAATACAGAAGCAAGAATGGGGAGGTTAGAGCAAGGAAGGGATGTACAGTAGAATACAGAAGCAGGTGTGGGGAGGTTAGAGCAAGGAAGGGATGTACAGTAGAATACAGGACCAAGAATGGGGAGGTCAGAGCAAGGAAGGGATGTACAGTAGAATACAGAAGCAAGTATGGGGAGGTTAGAGCAAGGAAGGGATGTACAGTAGAATACAGGAGCAAGAATGGGGAGGATAGAGCAAGAAAGGGATGTATAGTAGAATACAGGAGCAAGAATGGGAAGGAAAGGGCAAGGAAGGGATGTACAGTAGAATACAGGAGCAAGAATGTGGAGGATAGAGCAAGGAAGGGATGTACAGTTGAATACAGGAGCAAGAGTGGGGAGGTCAGAGCAAGGAAGGGATGTAGAGTAGAATACAGGAGCAAGAATGGGGAGGATAGAGCAAGGAAGGGATGTACAGTAGAATACAGGAGCAAGAATGGGGAGGATAGAGCAAGGAAGGGATGTACAGTAGAATACAGGAGCAACAATGGGGAGGAAGAGCAAAGGAAGGGATGTACAGTAGAATACAGGAGCAAGAATGGGGAGGTCAGAGCAAGGAAGGGATGTACAGTAGAATACAGAAGCAAGTATGGGGAGGTTAGAGCAAGGAAGGGATGTACAGTAGAATACAGGAGCAAGAATGGGGAGGATAGAGCAAGAAAGGGAGGTATAGTAGAATACAGGAGCAAGAATGGGAAGGAAAGGGCAAAGGAAGGGATGTACAGTAGAATACAGGAGCAAGAATGGGGAGGATAGAGCAAGGAAGGGATGTACAGTTGAATACAGGAGCAAGAGTGGGGAGGATAGAGCAAGAAAGGGATGTACAGTAGAATACAGGAACAAGAATGGGGAAGATAGAGCAAGGAAGGGATATACAGTAGAATACAGGAGCAAGAATGGGGAGGATAGAGCAAGGAAGGGATGTACAGTAGAATACAGGAGCAAGAATGGGGAGGATAGAGCAAGGAAGGGATGTACAGTAGAATACAGGAGCAAGAATGGGGAGGAACGAAGGGATGTACAGTAGAATACAGGACCAAGAATGGGGAGGATAGAGCAAGGAAGGGATGTACAGTAGAATACAGAAGCAAGAATGCGGAGGTTAGAGCAAGGAAGGGATGTACAGTAGAATACAGGAGCAAGAATGGGGAGGATAGAGCAAGGAAGGAATGTACAGTAGAATACAGGAGCAAGAATGGGGAGGATAGAGCAAGGAAAGGATGTACAGTAGAATACAGGAGCAAGAATGGGGGAGGATAGAGCAAGGAAGGGATGTACAGTAGAATACAGGACCAAGAATGGGGAGGTTAGAGCAAGGAAGGGATGTACAGTAGAATACAGGACCAAGAATGGGGAGGTCAGAGCAAGAAAGGGATGTATAGTAGAATACAGGAGCAAGAATGGGGAGGATAGAGCAAGGAAGGGATGTACAGTAGAATACAGGACCAAGAATGGGGAGGATAGAGCAAGGAAGGGATGTACAGTAGAATACAGGAGCAAGAATGGGGAGGATAGCGCAAGGAAGGGATGTACAGTAGAATACAGCAGCAAGAATGGGGAGGATAGAGCAAGGAAGGGATGTACAGTAGAATACAGAAGCAGGTATGGGGAGGATAGAGCAAGGAAGGGATGTACAGTAGAATACAGGACCAAGAATGGGGAGGATAGAGCAAGGAAGGGATGTACAGTAGAATACAGGACCAAGAATGGGAGGAAAGAGCAAGGAAGGGATGTACAGTAGAATACAGGAGCAAGAATGGGAGGATAGAGCAAGGAAGGGATGTACAGTAGAATACAGAAGCAAGTATGGGGAGGTCAGAGCAAGGAAGGGATGTACAGTAGAATACAGGACCAAGAATGGGGAGGATAGAGCAAGGAAGGGATGTACAGTAGAATACAGGACCAAGAATGGGGAGGTTAGAGCAAGGAAGGGATGTACAGTAGAATACAGGAGCAAGAATTGGGAGGATAGAGCAAAGGAAGGGATGTACAGTAGAATACAGGACCAAGAATGGGGAGGATAGAGCAAGGAAGGGATGTACAGTAGAATACAGAAGCAAGTATGGGGAGGTCAGAGCAAGGAAGGGATGTACAGTAGAATACAGGACCAAGAATGGGGAGGATAGAGCAAGGAAGGGATGTACAGTAGAATACAGGAGCAAGAATGGGAGGTTAGAGCAAGGAAGGGGTGTACAGTAGAATACAGGAGCAAGAATGGGGAGGATAGCGCAAGGAAGGGATGTACAGTAGAATACAGAAGCAAGAATGGGGAGGATAGAGCAAGGAAGGGATGTACAGTAGAATACAGGAGCAAGAATGGGGAGGATAGCGCAAGGAAGGGATGTACAGTAGAATACAGGAGCAAGAATGGGGAGGATAGAGCAAGGAAGGAATGTACAGTAGAATACAGAAGCAAGAATGGGGAGGATAGAGCAAGGAAGGGATGTACAGTAGAATACAGGAGCAAGAATGGGAGGATAGAGCAAGGAAGGGATGTACAGTAGAATACAGGAGCAAGAATGGGGAGGAAAGAGCAAGGAAGGGGTGTACAGTAGAATACAGGACCAAGAATGGGGAGGATAGAGCAAGGAAGGGATGTACAGTAGAATACAGGAGCAAGAATGGGGAGGAAAGCGCAAGGAAGGGATGTACAGTAGAATACAGAAGCAGGTATGGGGAGGAAAGAGCAAGGAAGGGGTGTACAGTAGAATACAGGACCAAGAATGGGGAGGACAGAGCAAGGAAGGGGTGTACAGTAGAATACAGAAGCAAGTATGGGGAGGTCAGAGCAAGGAAGGGATGTACAGTAGAATACAGGAGCAAGAATGGGGAGGATAGAGCAAGGAAGGGATGTACAGTAGAATACAGAAGCAGGAATGGGGAGGATAGAGCAAGGAAGGGATGTACAGTAGAATACAGGAGCAAGAATGGGGAAGATAGAGCAAGGAAGGGATGTACAGTAGAATACAGGAACAAGAATGGGGAGGAAGGAAGGGATGTACAGTAGAATACAGGAGCAAGAATGGGGAGGATAGAGCAAGGAAGGGATGTACAGTAGAATACAGGAGCAAGAATGGGGAGGAAAGAGCAAGGAAGGGATGTACAGTAGAATACAGGAGCAAGAATGGGGAGGATAGAGCAAGGAAGGGATGTACAGTAGAATACAGGAGCAAGAATGGGGAGGATAGAGCAAGGAAGGGATGTACAGTAGAATACAGGAGCAAGAATGGGGAGGAAAGAGCAAGGAAGGGATGTACAGTAGAATACAGGAGCAAGAATGGGGAGGACAGAGCAAGGAAGGGGTGTACAGTAGAATACAGAAGCAAGTATGGGGAGGTCAGAGCAAGGAAGGGATGTACAGTAGAATACAGGAGCAAGAATGGGGAGGTCAGAGCAAGGAAGGGGTGTACAGTAGAATACAGGAGCAAGAATGGGGAGGATAGAGCAAGGAAGAGATGTACAGTAGAATACAGGACCAAGAATGGGGAGGAAAGAGCAAGGAAGGGATGTACAGTAGAATACAGGAGCAAGAATGGGGAGGATAGAGCAAGGACGGGATGTACAGTAGAATACAGGAGCAAGAATGGGGAAGATAGAGCAAGGAAGGGATGTACAGTAGAATACAGAAGCAAGTATGGGGAGGATAGAGCAAGGAAGGGATGTACAGTAGAATACAGGAGCAAGAATGGGGAGGAAAGAGCAAGGAAGGGATGTACAGTAGAATACAGGAGCAAGAATGGGGAGGTCAGAGCAAGGAAGGGATGTACAGTAGAATACAGAAGCAAGTATGGGGAGGATACAGCAAGGAAGGGATGTACAGTAGAATACAGGAGCAAGAATGGGGAGGATAGAGCAAGAAAGGGATGTATAGTAGAATACAGGAGCAAGAATGGGGAGGATAGAGCAAGGAAGGGGTGTACAGTAGAATACAGGAGCAAGAATGGGGAGGATAGAGCAAGGAAGGGATGTACAGTAGAATACAGAAGCAGGAATGGGGAAGAAAGAGCAAGGAAGGGGTGTACAGTAGAATACAGGAGCAAGAATGGGGAGGAAAGGGCAAGGAAGGGATGTACAGTAGAATACAGAAGCAGGAATGGGGAAGAAAGAGCAAGGAAGGGATGTACAGTAGAATACAGAAGCAAGAATGGGGAGGTTAGAGCAAGGAAGGGATGTACAGTAGAATACAGAAGCAGGTGTGGGGAGGTTAGAGCAAGGAAGGGATGTACAGTAGAATACAGGACCAAGAATGGGGAGGTCAGAGCAAGGAAGGGATGTACAGTAGAATACAGAAGCAAGTATGGGAGGTTAGAGCA
This sequence comes from Chiridota heheva, assembly GCA_020152595.1. Taxonomy (NCBI): domain Eukaryota; kingdom Metazoa; phylum Echinodermata; class Holothuroidea; order Apodida; family Chiridotidae; genus Chiridota; species Chiridota heheva. The sequence goes on from JAIGNY010000044.1 coordinate 179,837, forward strand.
AGGAAGGGATGTACAGTAGAATACAGGAGCAAGAATGGGGAGGATAGAGCAAAGAAAGGGATGTATAGTAGAATACAGGAGCAAGAATGGGAAGGAAAGGGCAAGGAAGGGATGTACAGTAGAATACAGGAGCAAGAATGTGGAGGATAGAGCAAGGAAGGGATGTACAGTTGAATACAGGAGCAAGAGTGGGGAGGTCAGAGCAAGGAAGGGATGTAGAGTAGAATACAGGAGCAAGAATGGGGAGGATAGAGCAAGGAAGGGATGTACAGTAGAATACAGGAGCAAGAATGGGGAGGATAGAGCAAGGAAGGGATGTACAGTAGAATACAGGAGCAACAATGGGGAGGAGAGAGCAAGGAAGGGATGTACAGTAGAATACAGGAGCAAGAATGGGGAGGTCAGAGCAAGGAAGGGATGTACAGTAGAATACAGAAGCAAGTATGGGGAGGTTAGAGCAAGGAAGGGATGTACAGTAGAATACAGGAGCAAGAATGGGGAGGATAGAGCAAGAAAGGGAGGTATAGTAGAATACAGGAGCAAGAATGGGAAGGAAAGGGCAAGGAAGGGATGTACAGTAGAATACAGGAGCAAGAATGCGGAGGATAGAGCAAGGAAGGGATGTACAGTTGAATACAGGAGCAAGAGTGGGGAGGATAGAGCAAGAAAGGGATGTACAGTAGAATACAGGAACAAGAATGGGGAAGATAGAGCAAGGAAGGGATATACAGTAGAATACAGGAGCAAGAATGGGGAGGATAGAGCAAGGAAGGGATGTACAGTAGAATACAGGAGCAAGAATGGGGAGGATAGAGCAAGGAAGGGATGTACAGTAGAATACAGGAGCAAGAATGGGGAGGAACGAAGGGATGTACAGTAGAATACAGGACCAAGAATGGGGGAGGATAGAGCAAGGAAGGGATGTACAGTAGAATACAGAAGCAAGAATGGGAGGTTAGAGCAAGGAAGGGATGTACAGTAGAATACAGGAGCAAGAATGGGGAGGATAGAGCAAGGAAGGAATGTACAGTAGAATACAGGAGCAAGAATGGGGAGGATAGAGCAAGGAAGGAATGTACAGTAGAATACAGGAGCAAGAATGGGGGAGGATAGAGCAAGGAAGGGATGTACAGTAGAATACAGGACCAAGAATGGGAGGTTAGAGCAAGGAAGGGATGTACAGTAGAATACAGGACCAAGAATGGGGAGGTCAGAGCAAGAAAGGGATGTACAGTAGAATACAGGAGCAAGAATGGGGAGGATAGAGCAAGGAAGGGATGTACAGTAGAATACAGGACCAAGAATGGGGAGGATAGAGCAAGGAAGGGATGTACAGTAGAATACAGGAGCAAGAATGGGGAGGATAGAGCAAGGAAGGGATGTACAGTAGAATACAGCAGCAAGAATGGGGAGGATAGAGCAAGGAAGGGATGTACAGTAGAATACAGAAGCAGGTATGGGGAGGATAGAGCAAGGAAGGGATGTACAGTAGAATACAGGACCAAGAATGGGGAGGATAGAGCAAGGAAGGGATGTACAGTAGAATACAGGACCAAGAATGGGGAGGTTAGAGCAAGGAAGGGATGTACAGTAGAATACAGGAGCAAGAATGGGGAGGATAGAGCAAGGAAGGGATGTACAGTAGAATACAGAAGCAAGTATGGGGAGGTCAGAGCAAGGAAGGGATGTACAGTAGAATACAGGACCAAGAATGGGGAGGATAGAGCAAGGAAGGGATGTACAGTAGAATACAGGACCAAGAATGGGGAGGTTAGAGCAAGGAAGGGATGTACAGTAGAATACAGGAGCAAGAATTGGGAGGATAGAGCAAGGAAGGGATGTACAGTAGAATACAGGACCAAGAATGGGGAGGATAGAGCAAGGAAGGGATGTACAGTAGAATACAGAAGCAAGTATGGGGAGGTCAGAGCAAGGAAGGGATGTACAGTAGAATACAGGACCAAGAATGGGGAGGATAGAGCAAGGAAGGGATGTACAGTAGAATACAGGAGCAAGAATGGGGAGGTTAGAGCAAGGAAGGGGTGTACAGTAGAATACAGGAGCAAGAATGGGGAGGATAGAGCAAGGAAGGGATGTACAGTAGAATACAGAGCAAGAATGGGGAGGATAGAGCAAGGAAGGGATGTACAGTAGAATACAGGAGCAAGAATGGGGAGGATAGAGCAAGGAAGGGATGTACAGTAGAATACAGGAGCAAGAATGGGGAGGATAGAGCAAGGAAGGAATGTACAGTAGAATACAGAAGCAAGAATGGGGAGGATAGAGCAAGGAAGGGATGTACAGTAGAATACAGGAGCAAGAATGGGGAGGATAGAGCAAGGAAGGGATGTACAGTAGAATACAGGAGCAAGAATGGGGAGGAAAGAGCAAGGAAGGGGTGTACAGTAGAATACAGGACCAAGAATGGGGAGGATAGAGCAAGGAAGGGATGTACAGTAGAATACAGGAGCAAGAATGGGGAGGATAGAGCAAGGAAGGGATGTACAGTAGAATACAGAAGCAGGTATGGGGAGGAAAGAGCAAGGAAGGGGTGTACAGTAGAATACAGGAGCAAGAATGGGGAGGAAAGAGCAAGGAAGGGATGTACAGTAGAATACAGAAGCAAGTATGGGGAGGTCAGAGCAAGGAAGGGATGTACAGTAGAATACAGGAGCAAGAATGGGGAGGATAGAGCAAGGAAGGGATGTACAGTAGAATACAGAAGCAGGAATGGGGAGGATAGAGCAAGGAAGGGATGTACAGTAGAATACAGGAGCAAGAATGGGGAAGATAGAGCAAGGAAGGGATGTACAGTAGAATACAGGAACAAGAATGGGGAGGAAGGAAGGGATGTACAGTAGAATACAGGAGCAAGAATGGGAAGGTCAGAGCAAGGAAGGGATGTACAGTAGAATACAGGAGCAAGTATGGGGAGGAAAGAGCAAGGAAGGGATGTACAGTAGAATACAGAAGCAAGAATGGGGAGGATAGAGCAAGGAAGGGATGTACAGTAGAATACAGAAGCAAGAATGGGGAGGACAGAGCAAGGAAGGGATGTACAGTAGAATACAGGAGCAAGTATGGGGAGGAAAGAGCAAGGAAGGGATGTACAGTAGAATACAGAAGCAGGTATGGGGAGGAAAGAGCAAGGAAGGGGTGTACAGTAGAATACAGAAGCAAGTATGGGGAGGTCAGAGCAAGGAAGGATGTACAGTAGAATACAGGAGCAAGAATGGGAAGGTCAGAGCAAGGAAGGGTGTACAGTAGAATACAGGAGCAAGAATGGGGAGGATAGAGCAAGGAAGGGATGTACAGTAGAATACAGGACCAAGAATGGGGAGGAAAGAGCAAGGAAGGGGTGTACAGTAGAATACAGGAGCAAGAATGGGGAGGTTAGAGCAAGGAAGGGATGTACAGTAGAATACAGGAGCAAGAATGGGAAGGTTAGAGCAAGGAAGGGATGTACAGTAGAATACAGGAGCAAGAATGGGAAGGTTAGAGCAAGGAAGGGATGTACAGTAGAATACAGGAGCAAGAATGGGGAGGATAGAGCAAGGAAGGGATGTACAGTAGAATACAGGAGCAAGAATGGGGAGGTTCAGAGCAAGGAAGGGATGTACAGTAGAATACAGAAGCAAGAATGGGGAGGATACAGCAAGGAAGGGATGTACAGTAGAATACAGGAGCAAGAATGGGGAGGTTAGAGCAAGGAAGGGATGTACAGTAGAATACAGGAGCAAGAATGGGTAGGATAGAGCAAGGAAGGGATGTACAGTAGAATACAGGAGCAAGAATGGGGAGGATAGAGCAAGGAAGGAATGTACAGTAGAATACAGGAGCAAGAATGGGGAGGATAGAGCAAGGAAGGGTGTACAGTAGAATACAGGAGCAAGAATGGGGAGGAAAGGGCAAGGAAGGGATGTACAGTAGAATTGAGCAAAGATGGAGAATGGGTGGAGCAAGGAGGAGGAAAGGGAGGGTGGAGTAACGAGAAAGGGAGGATGGAGTAACGAGAAAGGGAGGGTGGAGTAATGAGAAAGGGAGGGTGGAGTAACGAGAAAGGGGAGGTTGGTACAGAGCAGAGTTGGAATTAATTATACAATTTCCCACAGCTCTGAATAAAGGTGTTGAAAATCTTCCCACAACAAAATAGCGACAAAAATAGTATTAGTGTCAAAATCCATCTATATATGCTGCCCTCTTCCCCTTTGTACTTGTCATCGCACAATTACAGGGGGATGTTTTTAGAGCATATAAACTATTGTTAAGAGCTTCTTTTTCCTCCAGCCAATGACCAATTTTCCCTGCAGTTATAAGCACTGGAACTGAAGATTTTTCCCAAGTGTAATCGAAAGGATGGGAGAATGGAAGGACTTGTTGATTACACATGTCCAAAACAGGCATTAACCTTGTCTTCACAAGTTGTAAGGTTATATTTCAAATGGACTTCAGAAGTCAGAGAAAGATTTCATGATATGTTTGAAAGAGGAGAGGAGAAGGATAAGGTGGAGTAAGGAGAAAGAGCAATAGTGGGGTAAGGGGAGAGGGAAGCCAGGGCAAGGGGAGAGGGGAAGTCAAGTCGATGTTACATGGACAGGCATAAAGATGTTGATGTAATGGAATAACGGGAGATGGGATGGCAGGAGATGGGATGACGGGAGATGGAATGATAGGAGATTAATTAGTTGGAAAACAGAAGCTTTGCCCCACTGCTACAGAGGTACAGTATCTGATCATATATGTAGAAATCACTTACTTTTATCAATCAGATCCCTAGCTTTGCTGTTCCACAGGGTGTGTCCCCCCCAACCTGTGGTGTACCTTGCCCCTCATCAGAAAAAATGTGTGTGTATATATATATATATATATATATATATATATATATATATATATATATATATATATATATATATATATATATATATATATATATATATATATATATATATTCATATTATATATATATATATATATATATATATATATATATATATCTATATATATATATATATATATATATATATATATATATATATATATATATATATATATATATATATATATATATATATATATATATATATATATATATATATATATATATATATATATATATATATATATATATATATATATATATATATATATATATATATATATATATATATATATATATATATATTATAATAAATTTAACCTAATAATCTTAATTATAAATGAAATACCTTACATGAGTAGAGAACACAGAGTGATTGCATAGTAAGAAATTGTCCTGTTTGGCTAATGAAAGGTCCTCATCAGGTATCACATAGCTAAAATAACAGAGCTTCTTCACCAGGGGCTTGAGCATTTTTTAGGGGTCCCCTGGACTCCACGCAGTGCTTTGCACGCATTAATGTGCCCCTTAACAAATCTAGCACCCTGCCCCTTTTTAGATTAAGCTAGGGGTACTAATCAACACCAAAGTACCCATTTGTTCCTTCTTGACCATCCTACTAGCAACTTTCTGACCCCCAGTTACCACCTATGCATAACACTTATGTACATATTAAACAGTTGTGATATCTTCACATCAAAACACATATTCTCGTCAATGATTGATGGGGTTTTTAATAATAGAAAGTGCTACCTAATACCTTCAGCCATAATTAACAGACCCTTCACTTGAATTGAAAAGTGGCAGGGTGCTAGATGAGGGGCACATTAAACGCCCTTTCAGTATGAGGTCCAAGCCTTAAGGCACATTACGTTTGAGCCCCTACTGAAGCTCTGGGATTTTAGCTCTAATCCTACCTCAGAATTAAACTATTTGATGAAGGACCATTCATGAGCCAAACAGGACAATTTCTTACTATGATAATCTGTGTTCTGTATTCATGTAAGGTATTTCACTTATGTGGTTAAGATTATTAAGTTTTTAAAAAGTCAACCTCTAAAACATGTGTCCTTCTTTTCTAATTTTTTTTATCAGGGGTGGGGCAGGCCAAATAGGGGCGGGGCAGGCCAAACAGGGGTGTGGCGGGCCACAAGAAGGGCAGGCGGGTCGCTCCTCTGAAACAACAATGCTAGGGCACTGATTAAGTGCAGACACCCCTGTGATGTGATAAATGAATAGAATTGTAGAAATATAAACTTACCTTCATCAACACTGATTCACTAAGTTTTTCCTTGTTAACTATCTTTATAGCAACTTTCTTTCCAGAATTGCAATGGACCCCAAGTTTCACCAACCCTGAAATGAGTAAGATGGAAAATTAATTGAAAGGATAATAGTTAAAGAGCAAGTTCAGTGGTTAAGCTAGTCGTTATGAGAAGCCCTTACAGAAATTTTAGCTTGCAGCACACTTGCAACAAGCTAACAATTTTTTAGCTTGTGCAAGCGTGCTGCAAGCTTGCAGCAAGCACGTATTTGGAACAAATACTAGCTTGCTAGCTTGTGCCAAGCTAACATTAGCTTGTGCAAGCTAGCATAAGATATTTGTTAGCTTGCAGAAAGTTTTGCTAGCTTATGCAAGCTTGCAGATAGTTTTTGCTAGCTTGCGCAAGCTATTTTGTTCCAAATACTAGCTTGCAACATGCTTGCTGCAAGCTTGCATCATGCTTGCTGCAAGCTTGCATCATGCTTGCTGCAAGCTTGCATCATGCTTGCTGCAAGCTTGCATCATGCTTGCTGCAAGCTTGCATCATGCTTGCTGCAAGCTTGCATCATGCTTGCTGCAAGCTTGCATCATGCTTGCTGCAAGCTTGCATCATGCTTGCTGCAAGCTTGCATCATGCTTGCTGCAAGCTTGCATCATGCTTGCTGCAAGCTTGCATCATGCTTGCTGCAAGCTTGCACAACTGAAAATTGTTATCTTGTCACATTATACTTGCTGCAAGCTAATATTTCTGTAAGGGGGGTACTCAAAAAGAAACAAAATGGTGAAGGAACCACGAATATCTTATTCGGTTAAGGAGATATTCAAGTTTAAAATTGTCTCATGTGTGCAGAACAGAACTCAGACAAGTTGTAATATTACATCTTTCACATCCCTTAAAGTATATATGTATTACAGTATATATGTATTACAGTATATATGTATTACAGTATATATGTATTATAGTATATATGTATTATAGTATATATGTATTACAGTATATATGTATTACAGTATATATGTATCACAGTATATATGTATTACAGTACAGTATATATGTATTACAGTATATATGTATTACAGTAAAGTATATATGTATTACAGTATATATGTATTACAGTATATATGTATTACAGTATAAATGTATTACAGTATATATGTATTACAGTATATATGTATTACAGTATATATGTATTACAGTATATATGTATTACAGTATATATGTATATAGTATCTTATATTTTTAATGAGATTTTGCGGCTTAAAGAGGCGATCTTGTCTTAAAACGAATTGCAATGTCACAAAGTACACTGGAGCAGTACTTTCTCATGCCATTAAAAATAACTAGGGCCTAGTATTACAATCATTCAGACAATCAGAGAAGCGTTTATTATACAATAATGTGTGTGTATAACAGTGACATTGTGTGAATATAAGGACAATGTGGTAGCATGACACAGGCAGACTTGAATTTGTCATTAGTTGAATAGAAATTCAAACCGTAAACTGGTAAAAGCACACCAAACAGCAACCAGGAAAGAGAAATTCTAAGTGGTTCTGATGCTAACTTTGGATTAGAAGCAACTATGTTTGTTATTGCATATCTTTAAATGTTGTGTTCTCAAACATTTAGTTTATTTATCATACTGGAACATGTAATTTGTTTATATTTTGTTGCCTGTTTAAGTATTATGGTTTTTGCCTTAAGCTATCAGCCACAATCACAACAACCAATGAAAAATTGTATTTGGCTCCGCCTGATATGAATAATGATGAGGTCAACTTCTCAACATTCTATGGGATCCTGTATCAACCTTACTTTTATCAACAGCATCATACCAAGTTTGATTTAAATCTGACATGGGTTTGTGGAAATATGAGCATAGACAACATTTTAGTTAGTCTCTCCATTAGTCCTCATAAATATTTATGACATCAGCATCAAAAATAATATGGGTAATTTGCAGACCACAACACACCTATATACCAAGTATAAAACAAATTTACTTACTGATCTTGACATATCATGTTTACAAGTTTGTTAACAGAATTTTACATTCAGCCCCCCTTCTAATTAATTTTCATGACATCAGCACCAAAAACAATAGGGATCATCTACAGACCACAACACATCCATATACAAAGTATGACATAAATTCACCTCACTGTTATTGCAATATTGTGTTTACAAGCTTGTTAACATAATTTTACATTTAGCCCCGCCTTCTAATTAATATTAATGACATCAGCACCAAAAACAATAGGGATCATCTATAGTACACAACACATCCATATACCAAGTATAACATAAATTCACCTCACTGTTATTGCAATATTGTGTTTACAAGCTTGTTAACATAATTTTACCTTTAGCCCTGCCTACTAATTAATATTCATGACATCAGCACCAAAACCAATAGAGAACATCTACAGACCACAACACTTCCATATACCATGTATGACATTTAAGGGTGTTTACTGATTAGCAGCAACCTTTTAATGGAAACTTAATTTACCAGTGCAATTTCTGCACTTGTCACAGGAAAAATCCTTTTTGTTTTTGCCCCTCCAAAGAGGCTGCCACCTCAAGAAAATTTCAAGTTTTAATTAGTCAAAAACTTACATTATTTTTCTTTAGAATACATTAGCAATTGTTAATAGAACAAGGATGAGGGCCCAGACTTTCCACACCAGCCATTTCTACACTAATTAGATAATAACTTGAATATCTCTTTAATATCTCCTTAATTTCCAATTTTTTCCAAAATCCTCACAAAAAAACTCCATGCCTTTGTCATATCTCTAATCTCCAGAATTAAATTTCATAGCAACTGACTGTACGCACAGCGTGTACAAAGTTAGTAACTCGGAAGAAAAAGAAATTTTTGCTTTCAATTAATATTCAGTTTTCACACTGAGCGAAATTACTTATCTTTGGTCTGATTGTAAATTCACAGTAAGTACAAGATAGAATTCTCCCGAGCTTGTCATGCAGACAAACATCTGGTATTTAATTTCAACAACCAAACATTTCCCCCTAATTTCAATTTTAAAGCACAGCCAATGGCAATTTTGGAGGCCCTCTTATAAAAGAGTAAACTAACCCTAATACAATGTACAAATTTTACACATAAATGCATATGTATTACCAGGAAGTAGAAGAGATCCAAGCGAACGAACCCCCTTGTGTTGAGAAAGTGCCCTTTTGAAATCTAAAGGAATAATGAGCGCCTGAAATTTCAAAGTTTGTTGCCCTTTTATACGAAAAACAACCCCCCTTTCAAATTCCTGGCTACGGGCCTGTATGCATGAACCAAGTCTTAAAGGATTACAGTAGTTCAGGGGTCAGGCATGTCCATCTTATAGGAAAGAGGACTTCACAAGAAACAACATGGTGAATAAAGCATTCAGAAACCTTATTCTGTTAAGGAGATATTAAATGATTACTTTAGTGGTCAAGCATGTCCATTTTATAGGAAAGAGGACTTCACAAGAAACAACATGGTGAATAAAGCATTCAGAAACCTTATTCCGTTAAGGAGATATTAAATGATTAGTTTAGTGGTCAAGCATGTCCATCTTATAGGAAAGAGGACTTCACAAGAAACAACATGGTGAATAAAGCATTCAGAAACCTTATTCTGTTAAGGAGATATTAAATGATTACTTTAGTGGTCAAGCATGTCCATTTTATAGGAAAGAGGACTTCACAAGAAACAACATGGTGAATAAAGCATTCAGAAACCTTATTCCGTTAAGGAGATATTAAATGATTAGTTTAGTGGTCAAGCATGTCCATCTTATAGGAAAGAGGACTTCACAAGAAACAACATGGTGAATAAAGCATTCTTAAACCTTATTCCGTTAAGGAGATATCAAAGGATTATTTGAGTGGTCAAGCATGTCCATTTTATAGGAAAGAGGACTTCACAAGAAACAAAATGGTGAAGAAAGCATTCAAAAAGGAGATATTTAAGTTTAAAGTTTGGTATAATTTCAGTAGAAATGACTGAAATCAGACTAGTTGTGATGTCATGGCCTCAGATTCTTCAAAGTTTTTATGTATCTTAAAGAAAGTTTATTTAATTTTGTCACTATTTAAATTATTTCCATCAAACTTTCTTCAGGTGGTATATTATAAATATCCTTCCTAGATTCAGTTTTACTACTTTTTTGACATATCCCATGGTTTATAAGCCACAAAATCGCAGGACAAAATATGATAGAATACATAAAGACTTTGAGGAATCTGAGGCTATGGCCATCACAACTAGTCTGATTTCAGTCGTTTCTACACAAATGATACCAAACTCCAAACTTAAATATCTCCTTTTTGAGTGCTTTCTTTACCATTTTGTTTCTTTTAAAGTCCTCTTTCATATAAGATGGACATGCTTGACCACTGAACTAATCTTTTAATATCTCCTTAATGGAATAAGATTTTTGAATGCTTTCTTCACCATTTTGTTTCTTTTGAAGTCCTCTTTCATATAAGATGGACATGCTTGACCACTGAACTAATCTTTTAATATCTCCTTAATGGAATAAGATTTTTGAATGCTTTCTTCATCATTTTGTTTCTTTTGAAGTCCTCTTTCATATAAGATGGACATGCTTGACCACTGAACTAATTCTTGAATATCTCCTTAACGGAATAAGATTTTTGAATGCTTTCTTCACCATTTTGTTTCTTTTGAAGTCCTCTTTCATATAAGATGGACATGCTTGACCACTGAACTAATCTTTTAATATCTCCTTTTTGGAATAATGTTTCTGAATGCTTTCTTCACCATTTTGTTTCTTTTGAAGTCTTCTTTCGTACACTTGTACAACCCCTGAGCTGTACATGTTGTTCATCTTCATTGGACATGGGCGTGTCTCTTCCAGTGGTTTCTCTTTGAAGAGAAGGTTGTAAGCTAGCCCCTTTAACACAGTCTCATTTAGATGTGACACCTCCCTATAATCTTGGTCCAAATGTTTTTGTAGATGTCTAGTTTTTAAGATTTCTTTTCCTAAAATTGTTTATTTTGTTCTAAAATTGTAAATGTTGTTCTTTGAATTGAGAAGTTTTGGTCAAAATTGGGGAATTATGGTCAAAATTAAGGAATTATGGTCCAAAATGAGGAATTATGGTCAACATTTTAGGGATTTTGGTCACAAATTTAAGGTGTTTGGTCAAAAACGGCAATTTTGGAGGCACTTTCCTAAAAGTGTACTATGATAATAAACGAAGAGACAATACAGTAATTTTTTTACACATGCAGGTACTACTGCATAGTCTGCATGCATGTACTGCAAAGTCTACATGTACTGTATAATGTAACTCTTCACAACTTGGCCAGATTACATGTTGTTCATCTTTGAATAGGGATATACAGGGGTGTGGCTAGTTCTAGTTTTTGGTGGGCTTAAACCCCTTACTAAATCTTATTCAGATGCCCTCCCCCATCCCCCCCCCCCCCTTCCATTTTGGTCCAAACGTTTTTGCAGGTTCTTGGTCCAAACTTAAAAGATTTGTTTCCCTATATTGTAAATTTTGTCCTAAAATAGAGGATTATGAGTCAACAACTTAGGAATTTGGTCAAAACTTTACAAGATTGGTCCAAAATTAAATATTTTTTTTTTTTTTTTTTTGGGGGGGGGGAGGGAAACTGCAAGAGTTTCAGTCCAAAATCAACAACAATTTAGTCCAAATGAACAAAACATGGCAAGATCTCCATTTTCCATGATTCATACAGAACTGTATATCAAGTTAATCAAAGGCCTATCTAAATCTTTAAAAAATTTGAATTCAGGGGCTATGCCCCCCCCCCTACCTTAAATGCGCTACTGATAGTATATCAGACTGGAAATTCATGCAAGATATTCCTTTCAATGGGTAAAAGGGTTATTTAGACAAAAAGTGTATACATTGCTCAATGACAAAAGAATTAAAATAAGACATCTGTTAATGTTTCAAATTTCCTATGAATTAACAAAAAGACCGATCCCAATGTTTGACCGACAGCTCCTTTAACCGACAGCTCGTTTGACCAACAGCTCCTTTGACCGACAGCTCCTTTGACCGACAGCTCCTTTGACCGACAACTCCTTTGACCGAAGGCCAACATCATAAAAACCTCATATCCTTAAACACTTGAGTGTTTATTTCTTTGATAAATATTCTTATACACCTCCCAATGCACATTGAACAACTCTAATCAAATCTGTTCCTAATTTCAACCCTTACATGTGCTTCGATCGTGCGAGATGCACAAAACAGTACTTGTTGTCACTTTCATTGGCAGAAGAGATTCTTTCCAAAAATCTATACTTGGAAAGAAGACATCAATACAGGTGTATCGTGGCTCTGAAAATAACTTTCTAATCATGCGGTTGAAAAACTAAACATGATTTAGCTCTTTGCTGTTAAGTATTTTGTGTGGAAGACATAACAACGATCTACAGAATCCATAGGCAGCTAATATTGTGTACTCTTCTATGAAACGTATGTGCGGTATGTATCACAGTAACAGTGTTATTGCTGTATGTGTAGTGTTGCAGCTGTTAAGCTAAATCCATCCGAGCCATTAGGATCATTGAGCCGGTGCTTATCCCTGGTTTCCATGGCGCAAGTGGATAAGAGTACATTACTACCCCTGGACGGGACACCAGTCCATCGCAGATTAACTCCCCAGCAGTGCTGGTAGTCTTTTTACAGCTGAGTGGCCTGAAGCAAGTAGAGTATGTCTTGCTCAAGGACACAATGCAGCACTCAAGATGGGAATCAAACCCGGTGCCTCTTGAATACAAGCATGACTCCTTAACCACTGAGCCACAGCACCTCTGCAGCTGTGTATAGTGTTAATGTCATAAAAAATGATGCGGTATTTACATTTGAAAAACATTTTAGAAAAACAGCCGCATGTGCACGCTGGGTAAGAAAAAACAATGGAAGCAAATACGGCTTATTTGTTTTATTTCTATGTTTCAAATGTGTTGCAATTAAAACTTAAAAGGGCAATTTTCAATTGATATAAACACATATAGAGACATTTACAGACAAGATATGAACTAATAATCATTCATTCTTTCATGTGTATCCCTTTCATAGAATTTCCTCTGTGGATGTCACAATATTGGTATTAGATAATCGATTTTCATGGACAGAAATACTGTGATATACATCACCGTAACTTATGATATTAATTTTGTTAAAACTGCTTATCCTTTCAGTATGCAGATTTCATTTATGCCATAACACCTAACACCTAAGGAAATGAAGCATAAAAGTATGAGATAATACAGCAAATATACAGTTAACAGTGGCGTCACCAGGATTTTCATGCTGGGGGGTGGGGGAGCAAGAAAGGGGCAGTTTTGTCTCATGGGGGAACAAAAACCTATCAATCAGACAAAATATGTCACTTTATTAACAAAATTGGGAGGAAAGTAGCATCCCCACTGACATTTAAAATCTCATTCATTTGAAATATCAAATTTTGTTTCACAAACTTTGCTTTAGTAAATTAGTAGCCTATCGGCAAATTACATGTGAATATCTTGATAATGTTGGTCAGGATATTTTTGATATCATGGAAAAATAATTCCAGGATATCGCTATAATCAACTTATCGTAAGCTCTACTTACTTCCCTAGTCATGTTTGTACAGTTACTATACAATGATTTCAGCTCCTCGTTGCAGCTTCCTTCCTGGTTTGGAGGTGAAATTGGAATGTTCTTATCAATTTTCATCCGCATAAGGGAGTTTCAGCTGGCGTCACAAGGTCACATGATTTTATTTACATCACCATTTTGTTGGTCAAAACCACCGTCGTCTGCTGTACACTGAATTAGACTTACATACCTTTGCATATTAATATATAAGATTTTTTTGTAAAATAATTATGCTGTAATCTTGTTGTGCCGTTAATCCACCAATAGATGTGCGGGGGAATAAAAAGACATTTTTTCAATTTCCATCTGATCCTGGTCGACGTTCAAAGTGGGTTTCAGCTGTTCGACGCAATGGCTTTTAACCTACGGTAGGCAAAACACACTAACGTTAGGATTCGCAGCATGCACTTTATATATCGGGTATGTAGGCTTTGTCTGAGTAGCAAACAATCAGATGGCGTTAACGTTCAAGTTACTCTTCGTATGTCTGGTGAAAATATAACTTAATTAAGGAAAATATGAAGGAAAATATGAAGAAAAATCAGAAGCGAGCAAATAAATACAATCAGTCAAATTCGCTGAACTGGTACTGGTAGGTTAGTATGTACTCATAATGTTTGTTGTACGTGTGATGTGACTGAGCTATGTGAAGATGCGTGAAATGCAACGAAGTCGCTGCCCTGCAAAATGGAGTCCAGTTGAGTTAAGGAGTCACGTGATGAAATCTTTCTATAGGATTGATAATGAAACAAATTGTTGACAAACACTTGTTGATATTCTGTTCAAGTTTAAGGATTAATTCAGTGGTCAACCAAGCTTAAAGGAAAGGTGTCATCCCATAAATAAATTCAAAAGTGAACACCGCTGTATTGGTAACGTCACTTCCGGTTTTCAGTTTTCCTTATTGCTTGCAAGAAATCTGTAATGTTATGACAACGCATGTAGGCCCCTATGTTCGGTCCAGTGAATGTGTTATCGAAAACATCAGATTTCTCAAAATCAAAAAGGAAAATTCAGCGTTCACTTCGAAATTCATTTATGAGACGATACCTTTCCTAAAAAAGTATCTTATATGAAAGAGAACTTTAATAGAATCAAAATGGTGAAACTACTGTACTTCAATATATTATTCCGTTACGGAAATATTTAAGTTTACAGCGCTGTCTTATATGTGTTAGAAATGACTGGTGTAGTAAATCTACAATGGAAATTTGGCACACTCATCCTCACATTCTATAATTATTTTTCCTCAAACTTTCTTCAGGTGGTAAATACCCTTACTAGATTCTGTTTTACTACGTTTCTGATATACATGTGTTCAATGGCTTTTAAGCCACAAAATCACAGGAAAAAATATAATGGAATACATAAAGACATTGGAGAATCTGAGGCTGTGACATCACAACTTAGTCTGATTTCAGTTGTTTTTACCCAAATGATAAATTTGCTTGACCACTGAACTAATCCTTTAAACAGCTAACAGGTGAATATGATAAAAACCACTGAACTATAGATTTCACCTAGTGATCGCGCTGTGTAAAAATGTGATTTTTTTTTTTTGAGTGTAAAGTACATGAGCAGATGGCAAAACTCCAAAATGGAACAAGATGGCAATTAATCCACAAAGTTGCTGACACAACTTTACACCATCCTTCATCAACCCATCAAATAGCAACCCAATTGTACTTAGGGTCTTTCCTATTTTGTGCAGGACACAACCCAATATCACCTTCCACTAACCCACCATATACCAACCTAATATCACTTTCGGTTTTCCCCAGGAAGCGTGCCGCAAAATTTACTATTTTGGATCAAGTATTTTCCTCTGACCTATGACCTTTATGGAGCATGATCCACCTTGTGCAGGACAAAACTTCACATCACCCAAAATTGTACCCCAACTAAGTTCAACTTCATAGCTGTTACAAATTTTCTCAAGAGATAAGGCACAACATTTGTACACTCACCCACCCACCCACCTCTACCATAAACTGAAAATGAAAATTTACAGGAATATCCCTTAAACCAATTTCCATGTTCATACACCTGTGACCAGTTCTGCCCATATCAGCAGTGGCATAGCCACGGGGAATGGGGGTTGGCATAGCCACGGGGAAATGGGGGTTGGCATAGCCACGGGGAATGGGGATTGGCATAGCCATGGAGGAATGGGGGTTGGCATAGCCATGGGGAATGGGGGTTGGCATAGCCAAGGGGAATAGGGGTTGGCAAAGCCACGTGGGAATGGGGTTGGCAAAGCCACGGGGAATGGGGGGTTGGCATAGCCACAGGGGGTATGGGGGTTGGCATAGCCACGGGGGGAATGGGGGGTTGGTGTAGCCACAGGGGGAATCCAGACCTCCCACCTTTTCGAGAAAAAAATTCCAAAATTGGGATAATCTTTGTTTTATATATCTTTTTTTGCTTTTGAAAAACAAAATTGCCCTCAGAAGTGGGTTAAATTTTAACACTTTGTCTTGGGAGGGGGTCTATAGGACCTTCTCAGACCCCCTTACTATATGTCAGTATATACAGGGAGTTGGACTCCCTGCTTTATACTACCTTGATGCAGTATACTACCTTGGTGCAGTATACTACCTTGGTGCACTATATACTGTACATGTAATTGTACAAGAGTAAGACTGTATTATAATTGCTTGAGAACTTTAATTCTATGATAACTGTGATCTTTGCAAGATCACGTTTGACATCAAATGCTCTACAAAAATCACACTCATCCTTTCATTATGTACTGTACGAGATACGTACCACCAGCTAGCCTCAAACGTTATGCCGCGATTCATGATTCACAGTGTAAATTTAGACCCATCTTCTCTTTATAAACAAACACATCGATATTATACACCAACAGAGAAGAAACATACAGTAATTTGCAAGTCACAACGATTCCTTGCTTGATGTGGAGGCATATCAGTAACAGTTCATTAAAGATTTAATCATCCTCAAAAATGGCTTTATAGTCTTTAAGTAGCAAGGTTGGAAAACTGTTCAAAAACCTGGCTTGTCAAAAATGTACAATTTTAGAGGGAAATAAATAACAATCAGAGTGGTTCAAGAGAAATAAAAACTTGCCTTTCCAGGGGTGCTTTCCTTTTGGATTGGGGGAGGGGGAATGGGGGGGGGGAGGGGGGGGTGCAGAACAAAAAATAATTGCTGATGGCATAAACAAAATTAACAAATTGTGTCAAAATTGCAGTCCTTAAAATGTTCAGCATCTAAATTTTACTGAAGAGCAAAAAAACAGTTAATTGCCTCAAAATCCGGACCTTTTAGCCAATTTTCTGCATAAATGCAAAATGATTAAGTTTAATCATTAGAGGTAATAATATACTTATTTCTTTCTCTTACAATATAGCAATTTTAAGTGAGTAAACAGTAATTTTACAATTTTGTCAAGTTGAGATGGCAGTATAAGACTAAGCAGAACTGCCATGGTGCCCCCCTCCCCCCGCCTTACCCCTCCCCCCGCCTTCATGAAAAAGATGATGTCATTGCGCATGTGCAATGCATAAAATAAATAAGTAATGTATTTTAAAAAATAAATTAGGTTTTTTTCCCAGACTGCTTTGTGGGTGAAAATTAGGATCCTTATGCACTCCACCCCTGCACCCCACTTTGTAAAAGCATGGAAGTAGTCTTTTACTTCCACCCACTTTGTGAAAGCATGGAAGAGGTCTTCTACTTCCACCGACCTTGTAAAAGCATGGAGGTAGTCTTTTACTTCCACTCCACTTTGTGAAAGCATGGAAGTAGTCTTTTACTTTCATGGTGAAAGAGACTTACAGCCATAGTAAATAGTAACAAATCCAAATCAAATATAAGGGTTGTTATATTTAGCCAAATTCACTGTAAAATGTGTTTTTCAACAATTCATTCAGCGGTTGGCTCCTCCAGGGATGTATTAGAGAGACATCTCTGGTTCTTCTTAATACTATCTTTGATTACATAATGATAAGATGCTCAGTGGCGGATCTAGCATTTCTTGATGGGAAGGAGGGTAGCGATTACAGATTCCTTCTCCATTTTTGTACTGACTTAGTTGGGGGGTACATGTATCTGGGTGGGATTTTGTATACAAAATGAAACTAATTATAATACACTTTTCTTTTCTTTTTTTCAATTTAAAGTAAAACATTGATCCTTTTTGCCATTAATGGGAGGGCCCCAGAGAGGGAGAGGGGGAAGGATTGCAAGAGGGCATGTGCTCCAGTTCCCCCTTAATTCTGCCACTGAACATCCTTGGCCACTGCATGACCTTTGAATCATGAATGACTTAAAATCCTTACAAGCTAAAAAACTGTTATAGTTGCCTCTTACCACTTAAAGTAAAAAAAAAATGGAACCGCTCACTTATTTAAAGAGCATTTCTAATTAAATGAAAAGTCGCTTCTCTTTCATGACGTCAACTTCTGCATACTTTTAACCATTTTGTAAGCTGCGGCTCCAGAAAATAAAACAATGGTTATTTCACATCCATACGTAGGATGCCAATCATGCTATGTAGTACACTTTATTTGAGTTCTGTAGAATTGTACGAACAGATGGTATGCTGCACTAAAAAATCAATACCATTAAAGAACCACCTTGATTGACAAGCAAATGGTGCTGTGCTTCATACGTTGCCGCTAATGAAAATTGGCTGTACTATCAATTTTTCGAGCTGATGATCTTGACTTAAAGGATTAACTCCGGGGTCAAGCAAGTCCATCTTATATGAAAGAAGACTTCAAAAGAAAAGAAAACGGTGAAGAAAGCATTCAAAAATCTGATTCCGTAACTCAGTTAGGATATATTCAAGTTTGAAGTTTGGTACTGTATCATTTGTGTAGAAACGACTGAAATCAGACTAGTTGTGATGTGTCACTGCCTCAGATTCCTCAAATTCATTTTGTATTCTATCATATTTTGTCCTGCAATATTGTAGCTTAAAAACCATTGGATATGTCAGGAAAGTAGTAAAACAGAATCTTGTATTAGGATAATTTACCTCCTGAAAAAAGTCAGAGGAAAAATAATTAAATAATTCAACAACAAAAAAGTTAAATATATTTTCTTTAAAATACATTAACAATTGTTAAGAATGTGAGGATAAGGGGGCCAACCTTCCATAGTTATGTACTACACAAGTAATTTCTACAAAGTAAGACAGCTTAAACTTGGACATCTCCTTAACACAATCAGATTTTTAAACAGTTTCATTAAGATTTTGTTTCTGAACCAATCGTCTTTGGCAGTCCAGTTTACTTCCATCGAGGAACTTTTCTCATTCAATCGCCACGCATGCATATTGCCAATCGCACCATTAAGCACACACGTATCACTGTGCGCACAGTGTCACAGTTTCACCTTTAAGTATATTTCTCGCTCTGTTCTGTGGTTAAGAACAGGCACATGGAACAGTTGGACAGATAAAAAGTGTAAACAATGAAGAGATTGTCTGTCATATTCAAGCAAAGAGTTAGCCTAAACAATGAAGAGATTGTCTATCATATTCAAGCAAAGAGTTAACCTAAACAATGAAGAGATTGCCCATCATATTCAAGCAAAGAGTTAGCCTAAACAATGAAGAGACTGTCTATCATATTCAAGCAAAAAGTTAACCTAAACAATGAAGAGACTGTCTATCATATTCAAGCAAAGAGTTAGCCTAAACAATGAAAAGACTGTCTATCATATTCAAGCAAAGAGTTAGCCTTAACAATGAAGAGACTGTCTATCATATTCAAGCAAAGAGTTAGCCTAAACAATGAAGAGACTGTCTATCATATTCAAGCAAAGAGTTAGCCTAAACAATGAAGAGACTGTCTATCATATTCAAGCAAAGAGTTAGCCTAAACAATGAAGAGACTGTCTATCATATTCAAGCAAAGAGTTAACCTAAACAATGAAGAGACTGTCTATCATATTCAAGCAAAGAGTTAGCCTAAACAATGAAGAGACTGTCTATCATATTCAAGCAAAGAGTTAGCCTAAACAATGAAGAGACTGTTTATCATATTCAAGCAAAGAGTTAGCCTAAACAATGAAGAGACTGTCTATCATATTCAAGCAAAGAGTTAGCCTAAACAATGAAGAGACTGTCTATCATATTCAAGCAAAGAGTTAACCTAAACAATGAAGAGACTGTCTATCATATTCAAGCAAAGAGTTAGCCTAAACAATGAAGAGACTGTCTATCATATTCAAGCAAAGAGTTAGCCTAAACAATGAAGAGACTGTTTATCATATTCAAGCAAAGAGTTAGCCTAAACAATGAAGAGACTGTCTATCATATTCAAGCAAAGAGTTAGCCTAAACAATGAAGAGACTGTCTATCATATTCAAGCAAAGAGTTAGCCTAAACAATGAAGAGACTGTCTATCATATTCAAGCAAAGAGTTAACCTAAACAATGAAGAGACTGTCTATCATATTCAAGCAAAGAGTTAGCCTAAACAATGAAGAGACTGTCTATCATATTCAAGCAAAGAGTTAGCCTAAACAATGAAGAGATTGTCTATCATATTCAAGCAAAGAGTTAGCCTAAACAATAAAGAGACTGTCTATCATATTCAAACAAAAAGTTAGCCTTAACAATGAAGAGACTGTCTATCATATTCAAGCAAAGAGTTAGCCTAAACAATGAAGAGACTGTCTATCATATTCAAGCAAAGAGTTAACCTAAACAATGAAGAGACTGTCTATCATATTCAAGCAAAGAGTTAACCTAAACAATGAAGAGACTGTCTATCATATTCAAGCAAAGAGTTAGCCTAAACAATGAAGAGACTGTCTATCATATTCAAGCAAAGAGTTAGCCTAAACAATGAAGAGACTGTCTATCATATTCAAGCAAAGAGTTAGCCTAAACAATGAAGAGACTGTCTATCATATTCAAGCAAAGAGTTAACCTAAACAATGAAGAGACTGTCTATCATATTCAAGCAAAAGAGTTAGCCTAAATAATGAAGAGACTGTCTATCATATTCAAGCAAAGAGTTAGCCTAAACAATGAAGAGACTGTTTATCATATTCAAGCAAAGAGTTAGCCTAAACAATGAAGAGACTGTCTATCATATTCAAGCAAAGAGTTAGCCTAAACAATGAAGAGACTGTCTATCATATTCAAGCAAAGAGTTAGCCTAAACAATGAAGAGACTGTCTATCATATTCAAGCAAAGAGTTAACCTAAACAATGAAGAGACTGTCTATCATATTCAAGCAAAGAGTTAGCCTAAACAATGAAGAGACTGTCTATCATATTCAAGCAAAGAGTTAGCCTAAACAATGAAGAGATTGTCTATCATATTCAAGCAAAGAGTTAGCCTAAACAATAAAGAGACTGTCTATCATATTCAAACAAAAAGTTAGCCTAAACAATGAAGAGACTGTCTATCATATTCAAGCAAAGAGTTAGCCTAAACAATGAAGAGACTGTCTATCATATTCAAGCAAAGAGTTAACCTAAACAATGAAGAGACTGTCTATCATATTCAAGCAAAGAGTTAACCTAAACAATGAAGAGACTAAAGAGTTAACCTAAACAATGAAGAGACTGTCTATCATACTCAAGCAAAGAGTTAGCCTAAACAATGAAGAGACTGTCTATCATATTCAAGCAAAGAGTTAGCCTAAACAATGAAGAGACTGTCTATCATATTCAAGCAAAGAGTTAGCCTAAACAATGAAGAGACTGTCTATCATATTCAAGCAAAGAGTTAGCCTAAACAATGAAGAGACTGTCTATCATATTCAAGCAAAGAGTTAGCCTAAACAATGAAGAGACTGTCTATCATATTCAAGCAAAGAGTTAGCCTAAACAATGAAGAGATTGTCTATCATATTCAAGCAAAAAGTTAGCCTAAACAATGAAGAGACTGTCTATCATATTCAAGCAAAGAGTTAGCCTAAACAATGAAGAGACTGTCTATAATATTCAAGCAAAGAGTTAGCCTAAACAATGAAGAGACTGTCTATCATATTCAAGCAAAGAGTTAGCCTAAACAATAAAGAGACTGTCTATCATATTCAAGCAAAGAGTTAGCCTAAACAATGAAGAGATTGTCTATCATATCCAAGCAAAGAGTTAGCCTAAACAATGAAGAGACTGTCTATTATATCCAAGCAAAGAGTTAGCATAAACAATGAAGAGACTGTCTATCATATTCAAGCAAAGAGTTAGCCTAAACAATAAAGAGATTGTCTATCATATTCAAGCAAAGAGTTAGCCTAAACAATGAAGAGACTGTCTATCATATCCAAGCAAAGAGTTAGCCTAAACAATGAAGAGACTGTCTATCATATTCAAGCAAAGAGTTAGCCTAAACAATGAAGAGACTGTCTATCATATCCAAGCAAAGAGTTAGCCTAAACAATGAAGAGACTGTCTATCATATTCAAGCAAAGAGTTAGCCTAAACAATGAAGAGATTGTCTATCATATTCAAGCAAAGAGTTAGCCTAAACAATGAAGAGACTGTCTATCATATCCAAGCAAAGAGTTAGCCTAAACAATGAAGAGACTGTCTATCATATCCAAGCAAAGAGTTAGCCTAAACAATGAAGAGACTGTCTATCATATTCAAGCAAAGAGTTAGCCTAAACAATGAAGAGACTGTCTATCATATCCAAGCAAAGAGTTAGCCTAAACAATGAAGAGACTGTCTATCATATTCAAGCAAAGAGTTAGCCTAAACAATGAAGAGACTGTCTATCATATCCAAGCAAAGAGTTAGCCTAAACAATGAAGAGACTGTCTATCATATTCAAGCAGAGTTAGCTTAAACAATGAAGAGATTGTCTATCATATTCAAGCAAAGAGTTAGCCTAAACAATGAAGAGACTGTCTATCATATCCAAGCAAAGAGTTAGCCTAAACAATGAAAAGACTGTCTATCATATTCAAGCAAAGAGTTAGCCTAAACAATGAAGAGACTGTCTATCATATTCAAGCAAAGAGTTAGCCTAAACAATGAAGAGACTGTCTATCATATCCAAGCAAAGAGTTAGCCTAAACAATGAAGAGACTGTCTATCATATTCAAGCAAAGAGTTAGCCTAAACAATGAAGAGACTGTCTATCATATCCAAGCAAAGAGTTAGCCTAAACAATGAAGAGACTGTCTATCATATTCAAGCAAAGAGTTAGCTTAAACAATGAAGAGATTGTCTATCATATTCAAGCAAAGAGTTAGCCTAAACAATGAAGAGACTGTCTATCATATCCAAGCAAAGAGTTAGCCTAAACAATGAAAAGACTGTCTATCATATCCAAGCAAAGAGTTAGCCTAAACAATGAAGAGACTGTCTATCATATTCAAGCAAAGAGTTAGCCTAAACAATGAAGAGACTGTCTATCATATCCAAGCAAAGAGTTAGCCTAAACAATGAAGAGACTGTCTATCATATTCAAGCAAAGAGTTAGCCTAAACAATGAAGAGACTGTCTATCATATTCAAGCAAAGAGTTAGCCTTAACAATGAAGAGATTGTTGATGCAATGACTGAGAAAGAATTTTTTGTACTGAATCATGCCTACTGCGAGACAGATATTAAATCAAGTTTTAAGTAAGTTTGAATTTAAATATCTCATATAGCTCACTACCATTACAAATGTTCAGTTGCACTTTACAATACACAGAGTAACCGTACAAAGCAACTAACCTTATGAAGCAATACCATATCAAAAATTAAAAAAACTGAACATACGGCATGAAAAGAAACAACATGTGATAACTAAAAAATTAAAAATTGTCAGGAAGGCTAAACGAAAAAGGTGAGTTTTTGACATGTTTTTGAAGGATAAAATTAAAGAAGCTTCACAGATTTTAAAGAGATTATTCCAGATATAAGGGCCAAAAAATGCAAAGGCTCTTTCCCTATAGTTTCGTATTTAACACAGCTAGGGTACGAATAAGTTGGAGGTTTGAAATGATCAATCTGAGGTCTATTTATACAGAGGGATTGTAAATGTGTTGGGGCCCAGCTGTTTATAGATTTATACATTAAAAGTAATATTTTGAATTGTATACGATAATGAATTGGTAGCCGCCAATGAAGGTCTTTCAGTATAGGGGTTATGTGGTCTCTGTAGGTACTGTTAGTGATTATTCTAGCGGCAAAATTGAAGATTTGGGGGATTCTATGTAATTGATAAACTGGTAGGCCATAGAGGAGGAAGTTTTAGTCTAAATGTGAAATAACAGGTCCATAGACAAGTAGTTGTGAAGATTGGGCGAAGGTGTTTTCTAATTTTCTTCATGTTATACAGATTAAGGTAAACTTGTTTATAGTGTACATTTTATACCAATATGCTTATTCATATCCATATGTGAATCAAAATAAGTAGCCTACCTAAGTTTCTAATAAAATATATTAAACTGTTTTGAATTACATTTTCAAGGAATCAAATGCAAGGAGATTTTTAATGACTGACTAAAGTATCTTTCAGTCAGATTCAAGTCCGACTTACAAAATGTGTTGCATCTTTAGCCCCCCCCCCCCCCCCTCCACTCCATGGGCTAGTGAGTAGGGATTTGATCCCTACACCCAGTGGGGGTCTTGGAACTAAGCCCAGAAAACAGTTTACAGTTGGCATGGAATTATTTTCCATATGAAAATGAATTTTTAATAGGAAGAACAAAATATTTTTGAAAATTTCTCCCATTGATTAAACACATACGAAAAATTGAGAAAAAATTAAGTCAGACTTACAAAATGTGTTGTGTCTTTCGACCCCCCTCATGGGATAGTGGGTAGGAATTTGACCCCGACTGTAATGGGGATCTTAGAATTATGCCTAGAAAACAGTTTGTAGTTGAATTTTAAATGAATTTATTGGAGTAAGAAAAATATGCTAACGTTACTTAGGCTAGACTAAAATTCACAATTCCAAAACTGTCCCACTCTCAAATAATCTGGTAAATCTGCAGTCAAAAACATACGCAATCACCAATTTCTGTCTTAAAATGAAATTACGATTTGTGTCCTTCAATAAAACTTAAATGGAGATGAAAATTATCACGTCAAAATAAATATAATACTCAATTAACATCCTTAAAATCACTGCTTAGTTCTCGCTATTTCAGTCAGGTTTGTCGTTATAGTACCACAGATATTTGTCCACACCTTAGAACACTGCATGCACACAAAATGGCAATCTGCGTACTGTGCGCACCATTCTTGGGACAGGGAAACTCGCAGTTTTTCTTTGTTTGCAAAAAATTCATCAGCGAACATATAAATGGGACGCAGGTAAAATGTTCGTATGATAGCCATGCATAATCTACGCCTTATTTCAAGATTCCCCTCGTACATAAAAAATTGCTGTCCATTTAAAGTTGACCTCCTACAGTGTGTATGTATGGCGAGGAAGTGTAGGATTGTGGGTAATCTTTAGAAAATGGCTGCACTTATGGCAGCAAAAGTTCATGCATAGAGGAACTTTAGGGTTCCTCGATGGAGGTAAGCTCTCCGACTGTTTGGTAATTAAAGTGCCTATTAATGTATATGTAGCAATTTCTATATGGTTTGAAAGAGTTCAATTCTGAGCTGATCACTTTTTAAATTTCAAAAATAGCACTTTAAAATAAGTTTTTGAGTTATGGCTAATCTTTTTAATCTATGCAAAATTTGTGATGTATGACCTGGCAGACAACTAAAAATCTTTACGTTATTCTCTAAATTTCTTTCCTTAATCTTAGTTACTGAAAATGCTGGAAACTGCTAGCTTTAGTGGGGGTCTGGCAAAGACTCAAAAACTTTGGGACATTTACTGTACAACCAAAGGATTTATAAAAGTAAAAACCACTAGAGGTCGCCCTGTAACACGTCCAAAATTTGCATAAATATGCAAATTGATGCCTGAAATTTACAAATGCTGTAAAATGGTCGATATTTAACAGATTTTGATGATTCAAAAAGCTTTTGCTACTTTTGATGGTTTTAATTAATAGTTTGTAAAGCAATTTTGCATCTACACGTACAAGCCAATGGAGGGTTCTTCCCTTACAGAAACATTAGCTTGCAGCACTCTTGCACAAGCTTGCCCCACGCTTGCACCAGCTTTCCCCACGCTTGAGCAAGCTTGCCCCACGTTTGCGCAAGCTTGCTCCACGCTTGGGCAAGCTTGCCCCGGGCTTGTGCAAGCGTGCCCCACGCTTGCACAAGCTTGCCCCACGCTTGCCCCATGCTTGCCCCACGCTTGCGCAAGCTTGCCCCACGCTTGCCCCCCCATGCTTGCGCAAGCTAAAAATGTTAGCTTGTCGCAAGCGTGCTGCAAGCGTGCTGCAAGCTAAAAGTTCTGTAAGGGTTCATACATTGCCACCAGCAATGAAACTTGGCTTTAATATCTCATTTTCTCTCTGATTATCCTGACTAAAATTAATATTGTAATTTGGACTTACATGTACAGTACACTGTATGAAGTGATTGAAGTATCCGTAATGTACATACAGTACATGTACCCTGTTGTTGCATTGACACTGGCATAGTTTTGTAGCCAGCCTTTTGGATTGGGGGTGGGGGGAGGGGTTGTAGAATGATACAAAATGCTGATGGGGAGGGGGTTGTAGAATGATACAAAATACTGATGGGGAGGGGGTTGTAGAATGATACAAAATTGCTGATGGTATAAAATTGTTTCCAGCAGTGTGTCAAAATAACAGTGTTCAGAGGATACATTTTACGGAGGAGTAGCATACGAGAAAGTCATTGCCTAAAAATCTGGACCTTTTCATAGCAAAATTTCTTGACCTTTTTACATATTGGGAATTGTTGGGGGACCAAAGGGCCCAGTCATGCTCCTGGCTATACCCATAGTAGTGTAGAGAACAGAAATGTGAGAATATTAAAAGTGACAGACTGCATCAACAGTGTTGTATCTGCATACAAATATTCAATATATATATGGAAAGCCAACTTCTCCAACACATTTTTATACCAAGATTTTATTCATGAACATTTAATCACTTTAGGAGGTAAAACAGATCAACGCACATTTAAACTAGAACGGTAAATACCGTCATGGTTCGCATACCCATGCAAATTGACACCCATATTATATGATCCGGCCAATTATAAAAATGGCATCTCACACTAAAGTCCCACATGGCATCCTATGTCCCACATGGCATCCCACCCAATGTCCCACATGACATCCCACCCCATGTCCCACATGGCATCCCACCCCATATCCCACATGGCATCCCACTCCATGTCCCACATGGCATCCCACCCCATGTCCCACATGGCATCCTACCCCATGTCCCACATGACATCCCATCCCATGTCCCACATGGCATTCCACCATATCTCCCACATGGCATCCCACCCCATGTCCCACATGACATCCCATGTCCCACATGGCATTCCATCATATGTCCCACATGGCATCCCATCCTATGACCCACATGGCATCCAACCCCATGTCTCACATGGCATCCCACTCCATGTCCCACATGGCATCCTACCCCATGTCCCACACGACATCCCATCCCATGTCCCACATGGCATTCCATCATATCTCCCACATTGCATCCCACCCCATGTCCCACATGGCATTCCACCATATCTCCCACATGGCATCCCACCCCATGTCCCACATGACATCCCATGTCCCACATGGCATTCCATCATATGTCTTACAGGACATTCCACCATATCTCCCACATGGCATTCCACCACACAGTGTCTCACATGGCATATTCCACCATATGTCCCACATGTCATTCCACTATATGTCCCACATGGCATACCATGCTATGACCCACATGGATCCCATCCTACATGTGTGTCCCACATTAATCCAACCATATGTACCACATGACATCCCTCCCTACGTCCCACATGGCATCCCTCCCTGTGTCCTGCATCAGTGGCTTCCCACCTCATGTCCCACATGGCATCCCACCATATCTTCCACATGGTATCCCTCCCAATATCCCAATGACATCCTACTTTATGTACTATACTCCCATGGCCTCCCACCCTATCCCACATAGCCTCCTACCCTATGTCACACATGGCATCCTACCTTATGTCACACATGGCATCCTACCTTATGTCACACATGGCATCACAACCTATGTCACACTCTGTATTACTCGTGGCATCCCACAATGTCCCACATGGCATTCTACCCTGTTCCACATGGCATCCCACCCCATGTCCCACATGGCATCCCACCCCATGTCCCACATGACATTCCATAGGCTCCATAAGAAGTCTCATCCTAGCTATCACAGTCACTGATTGAGCATACTATGTATGAAAGTGTCAGTTGATATAATAACTTATATGCAAATGACTTGTTGAAATGGGGTGGGATGCCATGTCCCACATGACATCCCATATCATCCCATGTCCCACATGACATTCCATCGCATGGCAATCCACCCTATGTCCTGCATGGCATTCCACCACATATTCTTTGTGGCATTCCACCCTGTTCCACATAGCATCCCACCCCATGTCCCATATGGTATCCCACCCCATGTTCCACATGGCATCCCACATGTCATCCCACCCTATGTCTCACATGACATCCCATAAGCTCCATAAGAAGTCTCATCCTAGCTATCACAGTCCCTGATTGAGCAAACTATGTATTAAAGTGTCAGTTCATATAATAACTTATATGCAAATAAGTCGTTGAATAAGGAAAAAAGGTGGAGTCAAATAATTATGCCTGATATAGCCCTTGGTGTATACAACATGGTAAATATTAAATCATATGTCCCTCATGGCCCCCATCCATGTCCTACATGGCCCCCATCCATGTCCCACATGGCATCCCTCCCTATGTTTATATGCAATCACATCCTGTCACACTCCCTGACTAAGCATGCTAAATAAAAAAAGTCTGGTCAGGTCATAATACTGTAGCAACTTTATGCAGATGAACACAATAATAAAGGTGGAGTTTAAAAAATCATGCCTGATACAACTGTTTGTTGTCTAAATATTTTAAAGAATTTTAAGGATTTCGAATCTCAAGTGCTACAAGAGAGACTTGAGGATCTCTAAAGAATACTGAAAAATTATATCATTTTACAGTTATCTTTTAAGAAAATATCAAATGTATTGTAGACTTTTTAAGGAACTAGTCTTCAATCCTACCTTAAGTACCTTTGAAAACATTTAACATTAACTGGTTATCAAAGGCCGTGGACATTGAATGTCTGTAACTTTCCATATAGCATTTGTATATCTAAAGAAATTGTGTGTTCAACTCTCTCTCTCTTAACATTCTATAAGGAAATTCTAACTTTCCATAAGGATATCTAAAGAAACTTCTAACTTTTTCTGAGAAACTCTGAAGAAACTTTAACATTTTCTGAAGAATTCTCAAAAAACGTTAACATTTTTAAGGAAATCTCAGGACAAATCTGTAAACTGCCAGACGGACGTAATCGCCATTACATAGGTTCGCATAAATGCTTCGCATGCGAACCGAAAAACCAAAGGACACCCTCACTTATGGGTCAGTCTAGTTATAGTATACTTCAAAAGTATTCGGGACACCTACAAAAAAATATATCCTTATTTCGCATTAAAAGAGCTTGAAATTTTAAGTAGGGTACGCTCTTTACATTTTAAAGATTTTCGTCCTTAATATCAGTAAGGATTTGTATAATCATAAATTTACATATTAATTTGCATATAAATTTGCATATTATCACCTCTAAGCAGAGTATGGTTCATGATGTTGAATATAAAACAAAGGATTTACATAAGGAAAAAGAAATGTATGCCCATTCATCAATTTGAATATTAGGCCTAATAACATCTTAAAACTACAAAAACTGTAAAATGATCAATTTTAAACCAAGAAGGTTATTTTCTCAATATTTTACCACACATTCAGCAATGTTTCACTATTCAATCAAACTTACATATTAAATAACTGTCCCAGTTGTAAACTTATCATTAATTCATCCCTATACAGTATACTGTACTGTGTAGATCTAGACTGACGCAAATACTTGTACTGTATATTTCTACGCACGGGAATTCATTTACACAGAGAAGCTACTATCCGCCCCAAGCAATTTGCTCAAGTATAAGGAGCTAGTGTACTGTGCTTTGACGAATACGGTTTGCAGCTGAATAGAGTACTGTTGTGTGCAAACAGTATGCAATACTGAAGTGCTATGTGCATGCATTCAGCTCTTTTTCTTTTTGACACTAACCAGCATTTGTGAATTTACAATTCCCTACAGGGGAGAATAAGAAGATTAGGAAGTTTCTATTCACCTTCTTAGGGTCATCCAACTTTCTGCAGAAACAAAATAATTGGGGTTAATTATTTGTTGGATTTTTTTGTAAATGTATCTATTTGTGTATTTAGAAATAAACTTTAATTACAAATTACAA
>JAIGNY010000044.1:215000-297500 GCA_020152595.1 Chiridota heheva
GCCTAACATCTTGACAAATAAAACCCTCTAGAGGCTATGCATTATTTGCGTGTAAGGATTGCAATCAAGTAAATGGATCACTAAAATCCGATGTAATAAACATGAATTGTCCTTTTAATAGTAATTTTCAATGATACTATAATACTTCAAAATAAAGAGACCCATTATGGGGAAAAGAGACCCATGTTGGGGGAAAGAGACCCATGGTGGGGGCCAAGCAGTCCCATTTAGGGGAAAATCCTTTAGTTTGAAGTAATTTGGATCCTGGAAGTGACCATATTTTTTTGGGCTGGTGCCACAGTGAATTTGGAACCTGCGATGAAAAATGACCCTAGGATCCAAAATCACTAGTGAATTCGGACCCTAGGGTCAAAATTCACTAGTGATTTTGGACCCTACCCTTTGATCATAGTGATAAATGACCCACCTCACGATTTGAAGCATGTGCATATGACTTCAATTTTTGTAGTGGTGCTACACTGGAACGTTTGCGTTTGTTTTCTCTTTGTTAATCGAGATACACGCCACAGAAAGGGGTATTATACCAATCGTGATCTTTATCAAATTCTACCAAAGGAACCCAAAAGGATGCTACCAGCATGCAGTTTCCATAATGTAGAGTTTTCTTGGTTTGTCTTCGACAACTTAAACCCCTCCTTTCTCTTACAAAGAGACCTTCCACATCAGGCTTAATAAAATGTTTCTAACAAAGTCATCTAAAATTCACTTTGTCCTCTTTTGAGACCAAGGAGGGATAATTCCTCGATCTCAAGAATTCCTCGACCTTTGTTAAGTCATCCATTCCTGTCGTTGCTATCAATTAAAGCTAATCAAAAATTCAAAGCTACTATTTTGGCTTTGTTGACACTTGTTTTAAAAACCATGCAAAGGTATGGGAAAAAACTATTTCTAAAGGCAAAGCTTCCAATGGCTGAAATTGGGGCATAAACTGAAAAAATGTCCATGCATAATAAATGAGGTAAATTAGCTAATTTGCATATTATTTGCATAACATTGTAATTAACATAATGGTGTAAACATTTCCTTTTTTATATTATATTATTAGCTTTGTTCATCATAGAAAGAAACAATACATGTTTATGGGAAACAGACCCCTAGCTTTGCTGTTTTACAGGAGTGGCCCACCCTACCCCTCTTGGGGCCTGCCCTTTTCCCCTGGGGGTCCGCTCTGGTCCCTGGGGTCCACCCTGCCCATCAACAGAAAAATATAAATATATATTTTTAATTTTTATTTAATAATCTTAATTAACCTCATAGATGAAAAACCTTACATGGACATGGGTACAGAACACAGAATGATACCATAGTAAACAATTGTTCTATTTGGCTAATGACTGGTCCTTATCATTCAGAATAGTTTCATTCTGAGGTATGATTATAGTTAAAATCCCGGAGCTTCTTTACCATGGGATCGAGCCTTAAGGGGACCCTGGACTCCACGCCGAAAAGACGCAGCGCTTCGCGTGTGCATTAATGTGCCCCTCAACAAGTCTAGCACCCCTCAACAAGTCTAGCACCCTGCCCCTTTTTAAATCAAGCTATGGGTCTGGGAAAGTATAGTGCCAAATCCTATCAGATAAATCATTGGCAGAATCAGAGGTCAATTTTTAGGTCAAAGGTCAAAACATTTAAAATTGAAATATGAATTTTTTCCTGGCTCCAAAGATATCAAGAGTAGTAACAAATGAAAGGTCCTTCTTTCAACAATTCATAAATTATATCAAGATAGAATTATTAATTCATTGAATTCATTAATTATGAATTTATGAATTTAAAGATTGTTTATATTGATCAGTAACCTTTTTTGTAATTAGCCACGGCCCACAAGAGCAGAATATCACAAGATAGCAGTTTTAGGACGTCTAATAATCGAATTAATAACCTCATTTGCATAAATTTGCATATTTGACCAAAAAATTATACAAACCAACATAAATTCCAAAGTCTTACTATCCGTAGCATAAACTTGTTACAGTGGAAAATAAAAATAAATTTGTGAAAAAGTCCTTTCCCAAAAAGTTCCCTAAAATAACACTGTAATCTCAAATGCTCTGGTAGAGTAATTAATAGTTAACGGAATAAGATTTTTGAATGCTTTCTTCACCATTTTGTTTTTTCCATTTTGTTTAGCATAAATAGAAGTGTAAATAGAAGTGTACATTCCTGAAAATTCAAAATGCTATCAAATGGTCAAATATTCAACCGATTTTGATAAAGACTTTAATTACAGTACTTTCATAGTTTAAAAGTTTCAAGAAATTTAGCTAAATGCCTCTATCTATTCCAACTCCCTGCCTCTATACACATCCACACACTATACTGTACCAAACAAAACATACTGTAGACATTAGTAATTTGAAAGCATTCTAAAGGCAAACTTTACCTCAGACCTCATTGTTGTCATAATACCTTTGATCTTACTTAAAGGTTATGTATACTTCTATTCCATGTACTTCTAGTACATGTACTTCTATCCCTGTTCATTTACTGAATAATTCTGTAAAGTATTAAGAGTATTTGTATGGATGTGGATGTAACCAAGAGGGTTCATTAAGTGGCTTGTTTAACCATTAAAATATCCACATTTTTTTTTAGAAAGGTCCATAAATTTTTCAGAAAGGTTCAGAAATTTTTCTGAAAGGTCCAGAATTTGTTTTGACTCTTCAATAAAAATTTAGCCCCCGAACAGTTTATTTTGAGACAATTTTGGAGAGAAAAAATGTACGTTATCACTGCATTTTGTTTTGTTCTACCCCTACCCCCCCCCTCCCCCTCCCCTCTCCCCTTCCCAATCCAAAATGCTGGCTGACATTACAACTGTGCAAACAATTCACAATCATTTATTTCCAAATTGTGCGATGATAACAAACACCGACAAATCAAATATTTGAAAATCATAACATACAATTCTGGTCTTGTAACCAATAAATTTCAACATAAAAATCCAGTTGGAAAAGAAGAGAGAAAGAAATTAGACAACTTTTATTAAAACATTTATATAAAAAATTATAGGCATAATAATTCTCCACCAAAAAAACACTTACTCAAATCACAACCCAAAAAAGTATAAAAAAAACATGTTTTGTTTCCAAACATTGGCTTAAAATTGAATGGTGTACAGAATTAAAAATTAAAAAAATATGAAGGAAAGAATGCCAGGCTTCAAAGCCTTAAGCTTTAAAGCCTTAAAGGAGCTTCCGGTCGTAAGTGAGGCCTGAGTGCATATTTTTTGTTACAGTATCATGTAACGGAAATTTTTAAATAACACAGGGTTTAATTTTTGATACAAATTTGTTGAAATAATTATGAATAATATGAGCATTCGTATCAAAGGTATTCAGTGAATCACATGCACAAAAAGTGTGTACAAATATTATTGAGACTCAAGAAAAATACTCCCTCGCTTTTCGGTTGCCAGCTCCTTTAAAAATTAAATATCTTCAGCCAGGCCTGATATGTGTTGTGATAATTATTAAATAACTGCAATGTAAAGGCACTGTACAGTAGAAGACTGTTGACTAACATAGTAGGCTAACATACTGGTGTATTGTGTCAGTGTTGTAGCCTGATCACTGTCAGTGATTGGCTTCATAACGTTATGTGTGTGCTACAGTGCAAACGTGGATGTGAGATGGTTAGAACTTAAAATTCATTGATGAAAACAAACATTCTATCCTACCTGTTTGGCCCTTTCCAAGAGTTTTCTCCAGCCGATACGGCCCGACATGTTGCGATTCAATACTCGACATACCAAAAATCCGCTATTATTCCAAAATAAACCATAAATATCAAGTTATTATCCCCCAAAACTGAACTTCAGAAATTCTCACGAAGACTAAAGAGGATGCTACACCCTTGCTTTCACATCTGTTGTTTTGGGTAAGAAGATGAGATTACACAGATAGTAGCTGCACTAAGGAAAGCAGATTTATATTGTCACACTGTATTTGTAACGCATTATTTCTCTATAATGTGTGTGATCTGGTTGTACGATGTTTGGTTGTCACCTTTCTGAGAAGTGCAGTTATGCAGTGTGATACGACGTTAGGAATGATGAGACGGGGCGAAGTTACAAAAATAATACAATTATTTTATTTATTTTTTTGTCAAAGATTCATACAAAATGCATAGGAACTTGAGGGTTCATAAAAAAAAACAGGTTTCAAAAGAAGGGGAAAACCATACACGTATGAAGGGAATTGCTTTTTTATTTTTTGCTTTCAGGCATTTTGGGGAAAAGTTGCTCACTGAGTCATAAGAAGTTTCGAAATCAATGCTACGATACGGTAAGAATACAAGTTTGGTACATTTCATTTCTCCTTTCAAGTTTTTAATCAGAAAATATTGATATGTCCCCCCTACCCTCCCTACCCCTCCCTACCCCCTTCTTTGCACCAAGAATATTTTGGGATATTTACAGCTCTCTGTCAGTAATGTTTGGGCTGCCGTCGTAAAATGCCAAGCAATATTATGTTTATTTTATTTTTAATTTTCCTTAATTAAGACAATATTATATAAATAATTTAAACATAATGACAGCCAATAATTTTGTCTGGAAATTAATTGATTTTAGATATATCGGGAAATTGAAAGGGGTTGCCGAATTTTTAGTAACATTGAGGTTCATATAGCTGGAGGAATTTCCCCCAAGTTGCCCGGAGGCTTCCTGTTTTATACGCATATGATAGCTGGCAATTATTTGTAAGATACAAACACGTATTTTTAGTAAGTGTCAATTTTATGAAAGCACATAAATCGATTCCTTCTCTCAAACGGGGGAACTTGAGGTTCAGGCATGCAGGGCAAAAGCAAACCCCAAAGAGGATATGGATATAATTTTATTGAGAAAATTTTCCAACTTATAGTAAAAACAAATTAGACAATCAACTGCTTAGATAGTAAGAAAAATATTGAAAGCCACGGGCGGGATTTGGGGACAAAGTCAAAGTGTGGGAAAAATCATACTAATTAAGATATCGTTGGATAAATTGCCATACCAAAGTGACGGGTAATGCCTTCTTGCTCTCCCATATCCCATCTATGATGAAAGCAAAATATATCTTACCGAAAAGGAGGGGGCTGAACTGAATTATTGTGGCATTTAGCACTAAAGAATCTGCCCATATGGCCATACGAGGAGTATAGTGAGATAAACACCGGACTCAGTAGGCATACTTGCCAGGCAATAGCAGCCATGCATGTAGTGGCTATAGCGTACGGTCAGAATGTTATCTGATCATACGAGGCGAGGCGTGGCTTCGTGAAAGTCGGCCGGACAGCAATTTTAGTCAGGCAGAGATGCAAAAATGCCGCCGGAAGTATACTGTTTATCTGAATCATGCCCAACTCGGCTGGATATACAATCATATTCTCCCGACTGGGATGTGGTACTAACATCATGATTCTGGGGTCACCAATCTTGTCTGCTTATTCGGGCAGGAATTTTGAACAGTCGGAAACACCGGTGTAGCCAGCCTCCAAAAAAAGAACTGTGAATTTTGATTTCAACTTCCAAGGGATCCGAGGGACCGTTGATATAATTTATTATTCTTTTTTTTGAAAAAGTGGGGGAGTGGAACCAGGACCTTTTCCCCACCACGTGACATCATTATTGACTGACTGGTGGAACATATACAAAGATTTAAGGGAATCATGCCCGAATCGGCCATATATTTCTAAAACATGTCTGCCCAACTCGACACCATAGTGATTTTCCGCCGGGTTGGCCAACAGGAACGTGCATGAAAGAAGCCCCTCTCATATTTTTAAATCCTGAACATCGGATGAAAGGACCGTGGTTTTGAAGTTGACATGCTTCCTCATAAATTAAACAGTTAAATTTGTTCTGTTGATAGAAATGATCAAGGAATGCACGTAACATTTTCATGCTTGCTTTCCACGCTTTGCAATGTGCACGGTTGTTACCCTTTTCACAGTTGATCTAAATATGAATATGTCAAAAAGAATTTTGCCCAAACTTTCTCAATTTTCAGGGGAATTTTTTTCTATATACGGTGTTTAGACATGATAATTCAAAATCTTATATAACTTGATTTCAACATAAAAGAATTTTAAAATGAAATGATATTTATGAAATTCATTATAAGTTTTACCCCTTCTGTATCTTGATTTTCAGCCATCATTTTCGGGCATCCAAAACTTTAAAGAAATCTTCAGCGTATCCGGGGTTCACCGTTAGAACCAATGCTATTAAAGCCGGGTGGGGGTATGAAATGTCGGATGT
This sequence comes from Chiridota heheva, assembly GCA_020152595.1. NCBI lineage: Eukaryota > Metazoa > Echinodermata > Holothuroidea > Apodida > Chiridotidae > Chiridota > Chiridota heheva. Next base: position 221,266 of record JAIGNY010000044.1, read on the forward strand.
AATATTTAAATAATCTATCGGAATAATGCCCGACTTGGCTAGATAATGGGTTATATGCCCTCCCGACTCGGCATGCTTCTGACAATATGATATTTGGCACCAATCCATAGTCAGGCAGAGATGTAAAAATGCACCGTTTAAATCAGTGTTTTAATGGAATCATGCCAGATTTGGCTAGAAATATATGAGTCTTGGGCAACTAATTTACCGTGCAATTTTTGCACTTATCGCCTAGAAATTTTTGGGGGGGTTTCAGAATTCATTGCTGTAGAAACGCGTCGTTAGAAATGCGTACTGTATATGCGTATTGCATTCATGACGAACGATTTCTCTTTTTTTATCTTACATCTGTGACAGAAATGTAGTCTGCTACGAAATTGCATGTCAGCGCAGCATATGTATTGTAATTTGTAACCGTTGTTGTAACATTCACACATCAGACAGTCAGAACGTTGACAAATATTTCTGCTAACGATTATCTTTATAAAGAGCTGCAAATATCTGCCTTAAAAGTTATCATGAATATGTTAAAGACTTGCGTTTTCTCTGTCTTTTCAGTGTGCGGTTTCCTGTATTGTTTTTTGTCTGTTTCACAGTTTGCTGTTTTCGTTTACAGAGATGGCCATCAAGCACAATTGCAATCAGCAATCTCCAGTTTGAGTAAGTATGGTCCTGTGGTGTGTTTCAATGTTACACCGGCAGATATGGGAAATGTATTTTTAGGCCTAGGCCTAGGCCTGTAATATGGTGCTAGGCTCTAAGATCTAGCCTACATGTCTTCATGTATGATGAAGTGTAGGTCCTACAGTAGTTAACTGTTAAAGCTGGCTATGTAGCCTACATGTTTAGTCTACAGCCATGGACACAGTCAGTGGTGTTGTCAGTACTAGCTAGGTCTATTCCAGTTACCAGAGATTTTATTGGGGAAGATGGGGGGGGAGGGGGTGGCAGCTGTTGAGATGAAAAATAGGGAGATACGAAAAATGGTATTATCAAAATATATGTGCTGCTAAGGCACAAGTGTTTTGGTGGAATATGATTTTTTGCTATTGTGCATTATTTTGGTAAGAAAATCACAAATTATGCTGATGACAATGTTTTTGTGTGCCATGCAGTTCGTGCCCTTTTTACTATTTACTTTAGTCCAAATGCATTCATCAAGTTTGCCTAATTAATTTTCCAGCATAGGGATTTTCCCCCAGGTCCCCATGGATACCTTACTTTTATTTCTCACTGCATTTTGTGCTGTCAAATCAAGATTAAGGTTGGAAAATTAACCTTCAAAACTTCCCAAACCTCAGGGATGGGAAGGGGGAGAGGGGGGGATTTTATACAGTGGTAGGTATGTGCCACCCAGAATTTCAAAATTGGACTGCAGTATGAGAGATTTTTTTGGTAACTGCCGTATGACTGTTTATGATTTTTGATACCTGCAGTATGAAAATAGGTGATTTTTGATACCTACAGTACAAAAATAAGTGATTTGATTACGAAAATGATAGAAATTTTGTAAAAATGATCCCTTTGAAATAAGAAAAGATGGGAATGGAATCTGTTTCCGACTTTTCAAAATCAATTTGTTAGACCTTCATTGTTGGGGGGATGGGACTTTTCCCACTCCCCAAATAATATTATTGAGGGGGCCTTGACCCCTGGTGCCTACACCCCTGTATATCACACTTTCATTATGCAATCTCTCTATCACAGAAATATCAAGAGCAAGTGGCCCACATGGAAAACAGAATTCTGAGTTCTCCAAGTTGTTCCTGAATTTTGTCCTTCTTGCAGTGTTCATCGTCCAACACTCTTTCATGGCAACGCAGATGTGGAAGTCTTTTTTAAAGGACATTAGGCTGGACATTCTGGCCAGATCAACACATACATATTTCATATTGGCAGCCTTATTACAGATGAGGGGGAAGTCTTTTTAAAGGACATTAGGCTGGACATTCTGGCCAGATCTATCTATGTTATTGCCACATCAGCTGCACTACAGGTAATGGGAGAAGTGTGATCTGTGGATATAAATATACATATATTCATATTGATACATGGTTGGGTACAAGCTTATTACTGGAGTCGGAGGGGAGGAGGGAAGGGGGTAGAGAATTGACTGTGGGATGAAGGACATATATGGAGTCAGAATATGGGTAGATATATTCATACAGGAATCAGAATATGGAAGTGATAGTCAGAATATGGGTAGATAAATGGTTGGGGGATCAGGAATTCATTTTTGTATACAGGAGTCAGAATATGGTGATTACAGGAGTCATGGGTAGATATGGGTCAGAGGACATTGGCATACAGGAGTCAGAATATGGGTAGATATGGAAGTCATTTCATGGAAGTCATTTCTGAAGGACATACAGGAGTCAGAATTTCTGAAGGAGTTGTTTCTGAAGGTTGGACATTTCTGGCATACAGGAGTCAGAATATGGGTAGATATGGAAGTCATTTCTGAAGGACATTGGTATACAGGAGTCAGAATATGGGTAGATATGGAAGTCATTTCTGAAGGACATCTGACATTGGCATACAGGAGTCAGAATATTGGGTGAAGGACATATACAGGAGTCAGAATATGGGTAGATATGGAAGTCATTTCTGAAGGACATTGGCATACAGGAGTCAGAATATGGGTAGATATGGAAGTCATTTCTGAAGGACATTGGCATACAGGAGTCAGAATATGGGTAGATATGGAAGTCGTTTCTGAAGGACATTGGCATACAGGAGTCAGAATATGGGTAGATATGGAAGTCATTTCCGACGGACTTTGGGCTGCACATTCTGACCAGGTCTATCTATGTTATTCCAACATCTGCTGCTCTACATGTAATTGGAGAAGTGTGATTGGTATATATCTAGATATGATGATGATAGTAGGGGTAGGGGGGGAAAGAAACTTGTTTCCGATGGACTTTGGCTGCACATTCTGACCAGGTCTATCTATGTTATTGCCACATCAGCTGCTCTACAGGTAATTGGAGGAATGTTATCTGTGGATATCAGTATTAATCATGCAGGAGTCAGGTAACTCAGTTGGTAGAGTGCATGATTGAGATGCTGGAGATTGGGGGGATGGGGGATAGGGATGGTGGTGGGGATAGGGTGGTGGGGTGGGGGGATAGGGATGGTGGGGGGTAGGGATGGTGGTGGGGATAGGGATGGTGGGGGGGGGGATGGTGGTGGATGGTAGGGATGGGGTGGGGGGATAAGGGAAGATATGTAAGTTCTTCCTGAAGGACATTGGGCTGGACATTCTGATAGGTCGATCTATGTTATTCCAACATCTGCTGCTTTTTTGTTTGTTTTTTAAGTGTGATCTGTACATATCAGTATATCCACAAGCATACAATATGGGGAAACAACAGTTTCTATGCCCTTATGCTGAAAAATTAGGCAAAAAATAAGGCGATGGAGAAGGCCCAAAAATGCATAAAAAAGTCATTATCAGCATGATTTGTGGATGTACATTATAGGGAGGATATAAAGAAAATTGCAGATTTCTACAAAAACTTATTTAGTGCATGCCACTAAACTTTGTTATATTAATTTAATTTATTTGTAATCATTGTTAATTTTTGACACAGCTTCTGATTAAACATTGGAAGCCGATGTTTGTGGACAGTCCTTTATGGTCAGCAGATGCTTCAAGTGATTCTCTCCTGTCATATAGCTTCCTTTCTCTGCATCTTCTGTCCTGGCTGCTGGTGCTAGCGTCTTGCTTGACAATGGACTATGCTGAACTCATGGGTGTCAAGCAGGTGAGATTCATTGATTAAAAATTTAATCCACACTCCAGTCGTGAAGGCCCATTAGGCAGGTGCTTATCCATGGCTTCTTGTGCGCTAAGCAGATGAGAACACATGACTCCCCCTGAATAGGATGCCATTATAGATTAAGTCCCCAGCAGTGCTGGTACTCATTTCACAGCTGAGTGAACTGGAGCAAGTAGAGTAAAATGTCTTGCTCAAGGACACAATACAGCACTTGTCATGGGAATCGAACCCACTACCTTTCGCACACGAGCATGACTCAATAACCACTGAGTCACAACATTGCCGAGATTCATTTGAACACCTGAAAAAATTCTGTGAGCTCACTTTTGATGGCCTTATTGTGTCCCCTCTTGATGACAAATTAAAACAATTCATAAAATCACTTCCAACAAAAAAAGGTATGGGTTCACTTGGGCAGGTAATGAGGCATATTTAAAAGAACTTTCTTTTGCCAAACTTAAGGTGTATTATGAGTTGCTGGGCTATCCCACCCCCCATCCCCCAGCCCCATGGAACACAAATCTTCTCAGTACCGGCTTCTCTTCAACCATTTCAGACATCCAGTTCTAACTGGGCCATTAGAGTCCTTTTGGGTCCCCTCTTAATGGCAAAGCAGTAAATAAAATTACATCTGGGTTCACTTACACAGGTAAATGAGGAATATTTAACATGGATTTTCTTTTGTCTATAGGTGTATTATGAGTTGCTGGGTCTCCCACCCCCTATGGAACACAAATCTCCTCAGTACCAGCGTCTCTTCAACCATTTCAGACACCCGGTACTAACTGGGCTATTGGTGGTGCTCTGGATCATTCCTGTAAGTAATATCCTTATTCGATTACTCAATCTTTCCACCTTTCCAATCTTGACACCTTCTCCTGGCCCACTTTTCCTCCCTGGGCCAACCCCTTCTCTTCTATCTACCTGGGCCTCTCCACTCATCACAAAACCCAATCCACCCTAACCTCTTTATCAACCTCCACAACCAAATCAAAGACCAACTCTCAAACTTCACCTCCATCTATACTGATGGCTCTAAGGAAGGTGATAAGGCAGCTGCTGCTACCATCACCCAAGACATCATATCAGTACCAGGCTTCCCGACTAATCGTCCATCTTCTCAGCCGAGGCCAAGGCCATTCTCCTCGCCCTCAACTTTATTGAGTACTCCCTGCTGTGCCTTCTTCTCCAACTCCAAGGCTGTCCTTACTTCTTTACTCAATTTTAAATGGGATAACCTCACCTGCCACCTCCTCCTCCGGAAACTCTTTTCTCCCACCCTCTGCAGGAAAAGTGTTCTTTTCTTCTGGATACCCAGCCATGTTGGCATCCCTGGCAATGACAGGGCTGATACAGCCGCTAAGCTTGCCCTTAACCTCCTCCCTTCCCCTTTTCCCAAAACCCTCTCTGACATCAAACCGCTTATCGCTTCTCTTGTGCGTGACCACTGGCAAACCTCATGAGACTCCCAAATTTATAACAAACTCCATGTCATCCAGCCCACCATTCTGATCAAACCCACCATCCACAACCTCTCCCGTGTCGACAACATTCACATTACGTCTTAGAATAGGTCACATCCACCTCACTCACTGCCACCTCCTTATAGGCTCCCCCCAAGCCCTCTGCAACAATTGCCATTACACCCTCACAGTCCATCATGTTCTCCTTGCTTGCCCCCTAAACAACCTTCCCAAAGCTTCCCTCGCTCCCCACAACTTAATAGCCGAGCTCTTCCAGAAAAACCCTCCGGATAAAATGATCTCCTTCCTTCATCATGCTTATCTCTATAACCATATATATTCCTCCTCTCCCATGCCCCTCACTCTACTTTTTTTTTCCTTTTCTTTTTTAACCCATGCACCTCCTCTCTCGACCCCAGTTTTCTGGCTTTTAGTTCTTGTGTTTCTCACAATCTCCCCCTGTTTTTTTTCCTTTCTACCTCTGAAATGATCTAACCTCTCAGGCACAATTTGACCCTCGCTGTCATGGTGCCGTTAAGCCCTCGTCAAACAAACAAACAAACAATCTTTCCAATCTGTATGTACAGTGTGTACACAAGAATTCTAACAAAAATATCATGGTATGACTAGATTGACATTTGCAATTTTAGGTAGGGTTTGTGGGGTGGGGTCAGTTTTGCCCATTTTCAAAGAGTGCACTTATTGTTTTTCATGTCTGGAAATTTTATGAAATTTTTTTTCCCCTGATATCCTGATGACATCAGAAATTTGCATATATATTGAATAATTTGGGCTGATAATAGAAATATTTGTAAAATGTTAACCGATATTTGTGGGATTTGATGCTATTTACATTTATTTTGAATCTGATACACCAGATTTTTTTGTCTCGTTCTGTTTCAGGTGCTAAGATGAGATTGGTTCTTCTGGGCAGTGGGATTGACGTCACAAATTTGCATATTTCTGGAAAAAATTTACCTGAAAATTAAAAACACTGTAAAATAGATTAGGTTTTTTTTGGTGCTGTTTTTATCTATTTGAATCTTCTTTTTCAGGTGATGAGATGGGATCGGTTCTTCTTGGCAGTGGGATTGACCCTTTATGTCCTGTTAGGTCACCGATTGGACGGCGCTGACTATCAGTACCTTAGACACCAACAAACACTTAAACAGCAACAGCTAACAGGTGGATATGATAATAACCATGTTGGAGATGGTCATTAGTATACACTGGATGAATAAAAGGGCCCTGCAGAATTCACCTCATAGGATTGACCCTTAATGTCCTGTTAGGTCACCGATTAGATGGTGCTGACTATTAGTACCTTAGACACCAACAAACACTAAAACAGCAACAGCTAACAGGTGGATATGATAATAACCATGTTGGAGATGGTCAATAGTATACACTGGATCAATAAGAGGGCCCTGCAGAATTCACCTCATAGGATTGACCCTTAATGTCCCATTAGGTCACTGATTGGACGGTGCTGACTATCAGTACCTTAGACACTAGCAAGCACTCAAACAGCAACAGCTAACAGGTGGATATGATAATAACCATGTTGGAGATGGTCAATAGTATACTCTGGATGAATAAGAGGGCCCTGCAGAATTCACCTCAAAGGATTGACCCTTAATGTCCTGTTAGGTCACCGATTGGATGGTGCTGACTATTAGTACCTTAGACACCAACAAACACTTAAACAGCAACAGCTAACAGGTGGATATGATAATAACCATATTGGAGATGGTCAATAGTACACACTGGATGAATAAGAGGGCCCTGCAGAATTCACCTCAAACGATTGACCCTTAATGTCCTGTTGGGTCACTGATTGGACAGCGCTGACTATCAGTACCTGAGACACCAGCAAACACTTAAACAGCAACAGCTAACAGGTGGATATCATAATAACCATATTGGAGATGGTCAATAGTACACACTGGATGAATAAGAGGGCCCTGCAGAATTCACCTCAAACGATTGACCCTTAATGTCCTGTTGGGTCACTGATTGGACAGCGCTGACTATCAGTACCTGAGAAGCCATCAAACAGTAACAGCTAGCTGGTGGATATGATGAAAACCATGTTGGAGATTGATATACATTGGATCAATAAGAGGACCCTGCATAATTGATTGACCTTTTATGTCCTGCAAGGTCACTGATTGGACGGTGCTGACTATCAGTACCTTAGGCACCAGCAAACACTTAAACAACAACAGCTAACAGGTGGATATCATAACAACCATTTTGGAGATAGTTAGGATCAGCGAGTGGTCCTGCAGAATTCATCTCATAGGATTGACTGTTTATGTCCTGTAAGGTCACCGATTGGACAGTGCTGACTATCAATATTTTTAAGATTTATATCAACTTAAAAAATTTCAAGTCAAAAGTGTATTAAACAAACATGTGTTTATGTAAAGTAGATTTGATGATAAGAGGTCTGACTTGAAATGGAAATGATGGATTCAAAAGATTAGTTCAGGGGTCAAACAAGTTCATCTTATATGAAAGAGGACCTTAAAAGAAACAAAATGGTGGCAAAAGCATTAAAAATCTCATTCCATTAAGGAGATATATAAGTTTTAAATTATGTATGATTTGTGTAGAAACAACTGAAATCAGACTAGCTGTGACATCACACCCACAGATTCCTCGAAGTCTTTATGTATTTTATCTTCATTTTTTGGCAATTTTGTGACTAGGTAATTATAATTTACCACCTCAAGAGATTTGAAGAAAAATAATTCAAAAATTGTACAATTTTAATCTATTTTCTTTAAAATACATTAATAATTGTAAAAAAGTGAGGATGAGGGCGCCAACCTTCTGTTGCAGACCTACTACACCAGTCATTTCTACACAGATAAGACAGAACTTAAAATATCTTCTTAATTGAATAAGATATTGAAGTAGTTTCTTCGCCATTTTGTTTCTGTTAAAAACCTTTTTCATATAAGATAAACTTGCTTGAGACCCACTGAACTAATCCTTTATATTCAGTGTTTCATTTCTGTAGTGCATGTAACATTCCATATTTATATTTTAGATTACTCTTTCAGGTTTATTGTCCCAGCGGTCATAATTATATCATGAAAAATGAGATGGTGAAAAAACATACCGTGTTTGACATTTTAAGTGACCCTGCTCTAATAAGCGCCCACCCACCATTTTTTGACTGTTCACATAGTTTATTTGATTAATTTGAAGACTTGAAATTAATTGTGTTATGTTATACGCTTATTTAGTGTCTGACACTCACAAGGTTTTTGTGGTGGTCACTGTGGGGCTAAAGTCTTATAGTATAGAAGCAAATCACATAATGCAGTTGGAATAGCACACAGTACACCGCCTGGAACATGAGCACTTATTAGGAAGCAACTTCAGGCCTAAAAATGGTGCATTTCTATTTTCATATGCACCTCAGGCGCTTATTATGTTGAATACAGTAAGTGACATGTGGGCTATAGCCATGAAAATGTCAGGAATATCTAGGAAGAGATACAGTAAGTGATATGTTGGCTATGAAAACTTAGGAATTTTAGGGAATAGTTGTGCATTATCTAACATATCTAATTTCTTGTTGTGCTTTGAATCTTTATCATACTCTTAATACAAATTTGAAAAAAAAACATATTTTCATGATTTTAAGCGACTAAAATATAGGATTGGAATTTAAGAATCACATTAAAGACTTTGAGCTGTCTTCTGGTGCATGCATCACCACTTTTTCATATTTAAGAAATTCTTCGTGCTTTTACATGATTCAAAGTTCTTTCTATTGAACATGCTGAAAAGTTTCTCTTTAAGCCTAACCACACCCAACACCTGAGTTAATCCTGAAAACTCAGGTATGACACTTACCAACCAGACTTCCTGTTTAGTGTATTGTGTTTCCACTTCAAAACAATGATTGTTTATCTGCCATTCCCATGCACACAACAGCTAATTAGCCCAATAAAATTTGTGTGTATAAGTTTACAGAAAGCCAGTGCTGAGTAATCGGGCACTTTTGTGATTAAAATCACTCATCTGTGTTAGGTGTGTTAGTGGGAGAAATTTGTTTGCAAACTGGTGATGAAAATAGATGTGTATTATATGCTTGAGGTGATGTGTGCATTAAGTGTGAATGATTGACGGACCATTTCTTGTAAGCAAAGATATTGCTTTATGAAACAAAAGCTGCTCCGGTCCATATACCTTTTAAAACATAAATATGACTTATATATCTTTCCTTATGTAAAGAGTCGTAGAAAGTTATGCAAGTTTGTTTTTAGTGTGGGAATCCTGTCTGATAAGGTGAGCATGCCCGATTACTAAAGTTTCCTTTCCATATGATTCATTAATCAATTAAAGAAGAAATAAAGTCTGACATCCTTATATCTGATAGAATGAAAAATAACAAATTTCTGATATAAGTTTCATACCTCCTGAAGCAATCTAACACATTTTTTTGTAATCATATAGTTTAAACTTTGATAATGCTACTACTATGGGAGCCACCATTTTGATTTTGAAACATGCAGGAAATGATGTCATCAGCCCAGCAGGATGTTGAAATGCATTGTATTCCTCTATAAGTTTTATAGCTTATGAAAAATTGTGTTCCTTTTTTTAAGGGTCAAGGACAATTTTGTGAAAAAATGAAATGATCAAAACATGCTGTTAAAACATTTAAGTCGCATTGTTTGGGATTTTGGAATAAAAACTTCTATACATTTTTATAAAGAAATTATAATCCCTATGACCTTGTTGGGGAACAGTGTAATCATGCACAAGATTTCAATGCAGAATTGAACAAAATAGCAGCTTCCATGTGTCCATTTCAAACATTAATAACTAGAGATAGAAATAAGATTTTGACTTGCGTTAAGATTTTAATCCTCTATCATATGAAATAAGGGTTGTATCAGACTTTTGTCATCTTTTTAAGGTAAGCTATCCATAGCCTATCTGCAGTGGTGGTGACTCTTTTCAACATTGGAGGGTGGTGTAGCCAGTCATATAGGATCTATATAAGGCTTCATTTTTTAGGGGGGGGGACAATGATATTCGTCTCCCCCAAACAAAGTTATTGGGGGGACTTGTCCCCTTTCCCCAATCACTGCCTATGCCTATTTGTAACATCTGAATAGTACACAGTAGGGTTATTATATATACCAGCACATGGGTGGGATTTTCTTACCGAAAGTGTAGGGGCATTTACTGAAATGTAAAGAATTACCATACACGTATGGACAAATGTGGGGAGCAAATTCCCCCTTGCACTCCCAAAATCTGCTCCTGCCCCCCCCCCCCCCCCCTTCCCCTTCCATTTCTATGCACCGCAAAATCCTAACTTGGGCCTGGCATTTATATGATGGAAATAACGATGTGGGATTGAAGATATAGATAAGTTGTCATCTGCCATTGATGGGTAATTTGTAAACAACAACACATATATTTATTTTTGTAGCCTACTCTTTGTTTTGAATAAAGTTTTCTTACAGTGCATGAATATGTACCAAGTACTTCTGGATTTTCGTTTTTTGTTGCAGGGTTGTGCCAAGCATGGAGGGCGAAAGGACCCCTAGCCTCCTTCAGGGATTTGTTTAATTTACCAGGGCAATAAGGAAATTGATGAAAGAAACTAATATATTTTTTGAACTACGTCTCTCCCCCTCCTTGCTCCCCACCAAAACCTGGGTCAAATCCAAAGTGTATAACGTCCAAAATATATGTGGGAATCCTCATTTATATTCTTATACCTTATCCGGGCAGGGGCGTAACTAGACTTCAAACGTTGGGGAGGGTAAGACAAATCTGCTGATGAAAATTTACACTTGCCTGACTTGTATATAAATGATATACATGTGTCTAAAGACAACCTTGGGCCCAAAAGCACTATAATGAACTTTTTTCAAGTGAAAAAGCAATACATAAGCTACCATATTTCCCCTGATTATAATTAGTAAAAAGGGACTTTCTTTGAAATTGTTCCCAGTGAAAACCTAAAAATGTCATAAGACTGACGTGCCATCCCCCATCTTCTCTGCAAAGGTCCAAAGGGGTCCCAAATAAACTTGATTACTAAACTTTTTATTGACAGATTGAAGAAAGTACCACAAACATTTGCTATGTGTTAGGAACCCAAATTTCAATAGAGTGACACCTTTAATGTGGTGTCCGGAGAAAAACTTACAATGGGGGCCCTAACCTCTGACTCGCTGAAGACTGATTGTAAATTTGGGGAAGAATACTGATATACCGAGTTTAATTCAAATTAGCAACAGAAAATTATGAAAATGAACCTGTTATTAAAGTTCCATATTGTTTGGGGCATTGAATATTTTTCCGAATGATGACTAAACTTTTCCGATTTCGAGACTTATGATCTATAAATTTCCGAATTTGTGTTATGTATACACGCATATATGTTGATATAAACTTTCGTATACCTTTTAAATTGAAGGAAAAATAGTAGTCAGTAGTTTTACGGACCGATATAATTTTCCGGTGGAGGGGGAGCAGAATTATGGCCATTAAAGCTATAATGCTGTCGTACATGTTTTCAAAATACTTAAGTCGGAAGTGCCCCTCAAATCATGTGCCTCTTCCCCCCACATACACATTCAAACATCTTCCGCCGCCGCTGCCCCCCCCCCCCCGCCCCCTCCCTTTTCGAAATTTTCACCATAATTATTACGGTACACTATAACCATATATTTTCACACAACTAATCGTTTTCAGTCTTAAACTAATATCCTTTCTATTCTTTTGACCTGTTATCAGGTTATAATGTATACTAATTCAGTTTATTGGAGTGATCAATTTCTTATTATTTGTTCACGGTTGCTTAATATTAGCTTAGAAATAACGACATTTTGAAAGATACTGAAGTATCGTCCCCTGGACCCCACATGCGAACTTCTTTTACATTTATGATTTAAAAAGAAAGTTGTCTCGAAAAGAGAAATATCTATTAACTTTTTGCAAGGTGAATTTGAACAATTAATCATTCGGGGGACCTCAGCATTGCCTGCCTGCAGAAGAATGATAAATTGTCTAGCTTCTTTAAGGTTCAGTGGCGGATTTAGTATTTGTAAAAGGGGGTGGCAAGGAAGAGCATGAAGGAGTGATTTAAAGTTGTGGGAAGATATTTCCGCGTTAGCGGGAATCCAAGCGTGAAGCGCAAGACATTGGGCGTGTAGTTCAGGGGCCCCTGGTGGGGTCCATGAATCAAAGCCCCGGTGGGGTCAAGGGGGAGCACCCCCAGAGGAGCTCCTGGAATATTAAATATTTCAGGGTTTAAATTGGCCGCAAAATTACCCAAAACATTCTTAATGTTCAAACACATTTTACTCTTTATTTGTCAAAAAGTGTGGGATATATAACTTCCCCCCTCCCCCTCCTCCCCCACTTCCTTGATCACGCTTATAGTGGCCGAGGTGTGGGTTTTATAATAATTATTGAAAGACTAAGCTCCTATCTATAACCGTGGATGTAAGTCCTTGCGTGAAAGGTGAGGATGTCCTATATCCTTCTGACTGTCTGATTCCCAAAAAACTATCTAAGGTTTGTTGTTTAGAATACCTCTTTTTTTTCTTTTTCTGGGAGGATCGTCCATGATTTAATACATACCAAAGTTCGGTCAATACTTAGCTTATGTTACGTTTAGCTAGCTCTGCAATCTGCGATGATTAACAAGCCGTATTTACCTACTTCACGCGCGCATACTTGCAATTGGGTAAGAATAAGCACTAATAGTAGAGTCAAAATATGAAAAAAAGTGACCTTACCCCAAAAAAATTGCAAGAAAAGGTTTTTTGGTAGTTTTATCAAGTTTGGGGTCTGGAGAAGAACATATTAAAAGTTGGCATTGATCGGATCTCCGAAAAGGGTTTAAACATGACGTCATTAAAAAGATGGCCGCCGATATTAGAAATCGCTAGAAACTAGGCATAAGTCTGTAATTTAATAGTTTCTAATCATTTTGATAATTAAAATTATCACTAAAACTAAATATCTTGGCACCAACATAACTTTTGAAACTTTTCTTGGCATCATCAATAACGTCAGGACATTATCCGTGACGTCAGGACGTGACCTATGACGTAATGACGTGATCTATGACGTCAGAATATGGTTTATTTCTAATATGTGTGTTCCAGTCCAGATTTGATGGCGCAGGGAGACATTTAATGATTTAAAAGAATTTCAAGTCATTTCTGAAGGTGGGACCTAAATTGATAGCAGTGATAGCTCCGTTACAACTGGGGCTGGGGGTTTAAATGCACCGTCACTTTCGATCAAGGTTTTTGATAGACAGTCTGTCTGCCATGGGCTATTTCTCCTCATATAGTGAAGTGCAAAGGTTTGAGGAAAACGCCGCTTCTTCAGTGGCTCCTGATGTTTTAGGTGAGGACAAAGATATGCATGATATGATGCTTTTATTTGCCGCGGATAACGTTGACCACAACATAGTGACCCTGGATGGAAAGGGATCATTTCATGGTATGGGGATGGTAGCAGCCATAACACCAGGCACACGAACCAGGCACACGAACCAGTCACACTATTCCGAGGAGAAAGATGTCTGACTTTAACATAGTTGATCAGACGAAGATTGAGATCAAGGATTACCGCTTCCCAAAGAACACTCTTCGTAGCATTAAGTTCACGTCTCTGCCACTCTTGAATGTTGTTGATCATAAGATTGATGTATTGTGGGAGATGTCCTTCCGCTTCAAGCAAACACTACCAAATTGGCAAGGAGTGGGGCACCTGCTACACAAGGACTGTCTCCACTCTAGACAATCATCAGTAGTGTTCCTACCAATGATTGATATGAACCCTGGAGATGAGACATGTATCTTCTCTACACTCGACTATATATGTGCTCTTGCTTCCAAGCACAGTGTCCCACCAATTGTAACCTTTGATCAGCCACTCTTTTGAAAAACTTTTGAGATTATACATGAAGTTCAAGATGGTAGTCCACTCAGAGACGTTATTTTGTTATTGGGGAGCTTTCATACTTTCATGAATTTGTTGGGGGCCATAGGAACACTCATGGATGGAAGTGGACTAAGGGAAATCCTGGAGACAGTGTATGGTGAAAACGCTGTAACACATACAGACATATGATGAGTGGCAAAGCTGTGCAACGTGCATTTCGTGGACATCTTCCTGTTAAGCAGTGTCTCACGCATCAGATAGTGACTATGGTAATTGAAGCCGATCCAAGTTTTGAAGATCTAGTTAAAGAGCTGGAGAGAGTGTATACTCAAAAGGAGACTGGTAAAATAAGTTTAGATGCACTGCTGAAAGCAGACTGCATGGAAAGAATTTCCAATGCTCTCACTTCAAAAAAGTGTGAATTATCCAACAACTCAGAAACAAGCAAATTGTGGATTAACTATCAACGAATGTTGGGAGTTGCACAGGAGCTTATCAAGGCTGATCGCACAGGGTCATGGCAAATGCATCTCCATGCTATATATGACTGTTTGCCAATATTTGCTGCTGCTCAACACCCTAACTATCTGAAGTCTGTTTATCTTTACTTACAGAAGATGAGGGATCTTGAAAGTGGAAAGTCTCCAGTGTTTCAGAAATTCATGTTATTCGACGCAGCAAAATATACTGGGCTGGCCTTAGTCCTGACTTGGTGATCGAGCAGACACTAATGCAGTCGCTTAGAAGCACCGGTGGGCTACCAAGAGGAAGTGGCATGTCAGACCATCAGAGGGCCGTTTGGGCAATGTCTGCCCCTGTATCTTCCGCCTACAACTACGCCATGCAGGAATTCTGTCAGACATCATATGCAACAAGTAAACAGCACAAGGAGGCATCTGCTTCTCGTATGGACAGAGATATGAGAGACTTAAACAAACTTGCGACGAAGCTGGAACACTATTCTTCATTTTCCAATAAGGCAACCTTGCGCAACATTATCACAGGCATAAATGCTGATGAGGGTGTCAATGTTGAAGAACTTTTCAATGTAGGCAGAGACACAGTAAAACAAATGGAAGGACACCCAGTCTTCTCATATTCCCACAAAAAGAACACTAAAGTAAAGACATTAGCATCAGCTCAAGCTGTCAAAGTTACAGAGGATCGAACCATTGATCCAGCTCTATTGTTTCAGAGGTTCCTTTTGGTATCGCAGTCAGGTGACCTTTGCCTTAATGAAGTAATGCAATATGAGCTCTCCCCCTATCCACCATCCTTATTTGAAGGAAAATATCTCTTGCGAAAACCAGATAAAGCACATCTTCTGGACACCCAGTCTTCTCATATTCCCACAAAAAGAACACTAAAGTGAAGACATTAGCATCAGCTCAAGCTGTCAAAGTTACAGAGGATCGAACCATTGATCCAGCTCTATTGTTTCAGAGGTTCCTTGTAGTATCGCAGTCAGGTGACCTTTGCCTTAATGAAGTAATGCAATATGAGCTCTCCCCCTATCCACCATCCTTATTTGAAGGAAAATATCTCTTGCGAAAACCAGATAAAGCACATCTTCTGGAAGCTTTGAAAGACCATGAAACTTCCTTATCAGATGGTGCTGTTCTTCAGTCCATTCCAAAGACTGATCACTATATTCTTGACGGAGGTTGCCTCCTACATCGATTGAAATGGACCGAGGGGAGCACTTACACTTCAATTGCAGATTCGTATGCATCTTTCAAATTCGAACTGTATGGTAATGCCATTGTTGTCTTTGATGGGTACAATGGAAAACCATCTACAAAAGACAACACCCACCAAAGACGAAGCCGAAGTCAGGTCACTAACAAGGTCGACATTGTGGAGTCAACCAAATTTTCTGGGGAAAAAGAGGATTTTCTTTTAAACACAATGAATAAACAGGCCCTTATTAACCTGATGACGAAATACTTGAGTCAGAAAGGCTGCAACGTTATTCAGGCTGAGGGTGATGCTGATGTCGATATCGTAAAAGCAGCAATCACAATGGCATCCTTCAAGTCAACAATTCTCATCGGGAAAGATACAGATCTT
The DNA here is from genome assembly GCA_020152595.1 of Chiridota heheva. Taxonomy (NCBI): domain Eukaryota; kingdom Metazoa; phylum Echinodermata; class Holothuroidea; order Apodida; family Chiridotidae; genus Chiridota; species Chiridota heheva. The sequence continues at coordinate 237,530 of JAIGNY010000044.1, forward strand.
TTTGTTTTGCTCTTGTATTATGGAACCACGAATGACTGCAAAGACCTGTACTTTAGATCAGACAAAGGTAAACCAAATGTGTATAACATTAAAGTTCTGAAACTGTTACTAGGGGAAGAAGTGTGCTCTGATCTGTTGTTTGCCCATGCCTTTTCCGGATGCGACACTACCTCACGATTTTTTGGGCATGGAAAGAAGCCCATCTTCAGAAAGGTCATCAAGGGCAAATCTGTCTTGCGTGCTTGTTCCAAAATCTTTCGCACACCAAAGGCAAATCCAGAGACTGTAGAAACCACCGGCTGCAAACAAATGCTTTCATTGTTTAATGGAACTCATTCTGACTCTCTGGCATCATTGCGCTACAGCTTCCTTTGCTAAAAAGTGGCCACAGCAAAGACTTTTGTGGCACCCGAAAGGCTGCCCCCAACAACATCAGCCACAAAACTTCACTCGCGGAGGGTATATCTTCAAGTTATGGTGTGGATGTGTACGGACGGTGGCATGGATCCTACAGACTGGGGCTGAAGTGTACAAGGGGGTCAACTGATTCCACTCATGATGGACAAAAGCCCTGCTCCTGAAAGTCTGTTGAAAATGATACACTGCAAGTGCTCGACAGGTTGCCGTACACTCAAATGTAGCTGCAAAAAACATAGCCTTGAATGTACCCAAGCCTGTGGACCTTGTCAAGAAGACACTTGTGATAATATATCCCTCAATCCAGTATCAGATGATGATGGTATTGAAGGCTGCATGTGACTGTAAAGGTAATATAGTAAGGATAACGCCAGCTGGTCAGCTGAAACACTAGAAATTACCAAACAAACCAATATGTGCATTTATGTTTTCTAATCTATAACTGCATAAGGAAAACATTAAATGTCGATATTAATTCATTTAGTGGTTGATGATGTTAAAATCTATATTGCAATGAACACGAATAGATGACAAGAAGTTAGTTATTAAAACCGCAGCTCATCCAGGGCATCACAGTGAAAGAATCATGATATTAAGAAAAATACATGACATACTGACGTCATAGGACGTCATAGATGACGTCATAGATGACACTATCACAGCATAACGTCACACAGGTACATTGGTCAGATTGAAAAATTAACAATCATGTAAGATACTGATGCCTTAAACTTGATTTCATACTTAAAGATGCCAGAAACCGTATGCAAATCATTGAAATTAAGCATTTTATCACATTTTGGCAGCCATTTTGTATGACGTCATATTTAGACCCTTTCCGGTGGTCAGATTTTTGCCAACTTTTAGTATGTTAATCTCCAGGTCAAATAGTACCAAAAAATGCAAAAAAACCTTTTCTTGCAATTTTTTTGGGGTTACGTGGTATATTGACTCTACTATAAAGTAATAGCACATCTATTCTAAGTCTATGTATAAACGTAATTTTAACCATTGGTGTTCACTTTACCAGTTCGCCAAACATGATTTTGATCAATTCACATTAAAAGAATATGAAATTCTTATTGCTCAGGAAATATTATATGCGAGGAAGCGTATTAAACTATTTCCTAAGTTTTTTTTTGGACCGGAAAAGTGGGGTGGCTAGCCACCCTAGTCACCCACCGAACACGAACGAAAAGAAATATATCATTGTGGCCTCAGGCTGGCCAGGGATAGGGATGTCGAGCACATTTATTACCCCGCCGGCAGTAGCAGCGCCAAGATTTTGGTCATGGAAGTGGCAAGAGAGGGGCAATTTTGTTTCATGGGGGCAAAAGCCTATAAATCGGACAAAATATGTCACTTTACAAAATTTTCTGGGGGAAAAAGCGACCTCGTGTGGGAAAGATGTATCCCATGCCTCCTGTAGCGCCTTATACTGGTTGTCAGGATTATAAGATTAAACTCTGTGGCACTCTGTGGCTTGTCGAAGAGTGGGAGGGATAATTGCGGTATAGAAAAAGTGTTGTAGCTCCAAATTTTGGGGCTAAGGCAAAGTTATTAAAATATTTAACTGAAGTATTTAATTGTCTAATAAATTATATAAAACAGAAATGTGACATCTTTATTCGTTTTGACTGAATTATCGTTAAATTTGAAGAAAAATATTTGATTTTTGATCCAACTGTCCAAAACCAGTTTAATTTTGGGCCAACAAACTTCACTGAATTGTGGACCTTTTTAGACCAAATGTAAACAAGTTATGACCCAAATCACAGGCCATGGCCCCGGCCCCCACTTTGCCCCTTCTGGTCCAAATTTGATCCCTTATATATAAAACCAAAATTAACTACACATTTTTTGTAAAGGAAAGAAATTTCCCAAAAATGGAAGATAACGTTCCTGTAATCAAAGAAAATTGTCCAAATTACCCCAAACGTGGTCAAAAAATTCCCGAAAGAGAGCAAAATTTCCCAAAAATTAGTAAAAGTTTCCGACAAATAAAGACAATTCTCCTGGAAATTGAAAGAAAGAACAGTACTCAATAATGAAAGAAAATGTCACAAAAATGGAAGAAAATTGTACGGAAATGAAGAAAATTACTCAAAAACTATTTGGCCAAAAAATGTCATGTGTAAACATAATTTCCTTTACCCTTACAAAAGAAAAACGATTTTTCATGAGCTGGTAAACTTGAGGTAGATTATAAAGAAATACAAAGCATTCCAAAATCCTGCTGGGCTGATGACATCATAATCTGCTTGCCTTTAAATCAAAATTGCAGCTTATATGGTACTATTAAAAAATATTATTAGAAAATTTAATAATTACAAAAACTGAGTTAGATTGCCTCGAAAGTTATGAAACTTGGTCAGTAAATTTGTTATTTTCAATTCTATTATATGAAATAAGGATTATATCAGACTTTATGTCTCCTTTAACTGAATGATATCTAGTTGCTTGATCAGCATAAGATTTAAGAGCATGAAGAAATGTACATAGTTTTTTTTTTTTTATTCTGGGACTCATGCATCTTTAAGGTGTTAGGGCGTGTAGTGTAGTACTTTGGAATGTATGTTTTTCCTATCTGAATTGAAGATACTACAAACAAATAAGTAATGAAATTCGTCACCAATTTCCTTCAAGCTGCAAAATTTACATGGCAGTTCCACCACATCTAAATTTACAAAGCAAAGTTATGTTGTCGTTGTTGAGCTGTGTAAAGTATTTTTCAAATTTTAATTCGCTCTTAATAATTATTGTTGTTTACATCAGAAAGCCAGATATCATAAAGACTGAAAGACGAGATTCAAGAATACATTTGATCTCATATATGCCTATATTAGTTTCAAAAGAAGTTCATATCGGGCAGCCCTGTGCCACAGTAGTAGTTACGTGCTACCTTCATGTGAAGTGCTTTTAGTACTGTCAACCGGGTGCATTTATGACGAAAATTCCTGACAAAATTATATCAAAAAAGTACAATAATGAGTTTACCGGCATTTATAACCATTCAAGAGACGGAACAGGTAAATTAGTTATTGATTATACGTTAAAATGGTCGTAAAACAAGTTGTAAAAGCATATGGATGACTTACCTAACCTAACGTATTATTGTCACAGTATGATTGTAACACTAGGCTTGAATTTATTACATGAATCTCGCCATATTTTCTTCGTCGGTTAGATTTTTCAGCCACCAACAGCAAGTTCGAGTTATTGATCATGAGCAAATCTAGTGAGCCTACACCTCAATACAATGCTGCCTGCAATAATTATGCAACATCACCGAAACAACAAACTTTACTTCCGATGGCTACCAACTTGTCTCCTTTAAGTTTAAGTCATGAGTCTTTACCTTGTAAACACGAAAAATGTAGTCCTCGGTATTAAAGAGATGTTTCTGAATCAATTGATGATATCAACGACCAAAATATTTCTAAGAAATGTATCAAAAAACGTTATTTTCTGGAAGTTTTGGCTCTGTGGTCTTTTACAGTGAAATTTGTGCGTAGAACCGAATTTTCTACGCTGGGCATTGTTATGCATACGCAAGTTTACACAGGTTAAAGAAAGAGGAACTTTCACAGGCTTTTTTCATCCATCCATCCATGTTCATTTGTAGTAGGCGCCTTTTCCATAGGATACAAAGCGCCCAGAATGCTGCCCCAAAGTTCAGTAAGTAATACATGATTAAAAAAGAAAAGTTTTGAGACGTGTTTTGAACTGTCCAAGTGAAGTGGCATGGCGAATGTGTGAAGGCAAAGAGTTCCAAACATGGGGTGCTGCAGCTGAAAAAGCCCTAGAACCAGCTTTGGTGTTAGTTCTGGGTTCAGTCAGGAAGTTTTCAGAAGAGGAGCGAAGGGATCGTGCTGGTGTATAAAGTTTCAGACTGTTGGATATGTATTCAGGTGATTGATGTATCAGGGATTTGTAGACAATAAGACATGTTTTGTATAAAATTCGCTGTGACACAGGGAGCCAATGCAATTTGTTGAGCAAGGGTGAGGCATGATCACGACGACGTTTCCTTAAGATAAGCTTAGCAGCTTTATTTTGGAGTTTCTGTAGGCGATTTACATTTTTTCATGGTAATACCATTCAAAAGGGAATTACAGTAGTCCAAACGTGATAGGATGAGTGATCGAACAACATAATGACAGGTTTCAACGTCAATGTACCACGAATCTTGCCAATGTTTCTTATGTGATAATTAATTGTTTTACTAAGTTGTGTCACATGGTTGTCCATTGACATTCTATTATCGAAAGCAACTCCCAGATTTTTAACTGAAGTGACTGGTGAGATGCAAGTATTGCCAAATACAAACTTGAGGTTCTCAAGGGCTTTACTAGCATTTGATGAAGAGATTATGATACACTCTGTTTTGTCCTCATTAAGTTTAAGTTTGTTTGCAATCATCCACTGTTGGATATCTTGCACACAGGAGGTCAGTTTGAATAAAGCACATTCAGCATCGAGTGGAACTTTAGGGTTAAAAGCTAAGAAAATCTGTATATCATCAGCATATATGTGATACTCGATCTTGTGCATCCGCAATATGTCACCTATTGGGATAGTTTAAAGTGTGAATGACAAAGGTCCTAAAACAGAGCCTTGTGGGGTCCCATATTCAAGATTTACAGTGTTGGAGTCAGCTCCAGGAACATGGACATGGTTAGTCCGACAATTAAAATATGATGATAGCCAATCCAAAGCGTTGCCAGAAATGCCATGGGCGTATATAAAGAGCAGGAATTGGATTGTACTGTTTGAGTGTTGCAATCCCAAAACCTATAGGCGCATACGTACGCATCACGAGGGTAAGATATTCAAAATATTGCACACGCTAATTGCGAGGCGTAATACATTTTATATGTGCGCGCACATGTACCTGCGCCTTTTTTTCTCTTTTCTTCTGAATTTGACTATTTATCGTTATTGTGTCTCTCTAAATTTTATAACTGCAACTGGAAACAAACTGAAGTAGGCCCTAAGTGTGTTTAATTTTTTAGTGAGAAGGGAGTTGATTTTGATATCGAAAATAAAGTCTCTTTTGAGAGGTGTTAAATCCCATTGACGTTTGATTCGTGTGTGGTGCCACTTTTTCAATGGTTATGGGCACACATCCAAATTGTTAAGTTTGGAGATTGCTTTATTTGGGTATGTGGACGCGTACAAAAGCAAATCTGAAAGGGACTTGAACAAGTTAAACTGGTAAAATCCTAGTAGGCTAAGCCTATAGCGGTAAATTTCTTTATAAGTAATTGTTCTTTTTTCTTTTGGGTTTTATTCCATTGTATTGATGTATTTTAACTTATTTCTTTTTAGATTTGGGTCTTAGGTAGAAACTAAGCCAAAATTATTTTTGAAAGGAATAATTCTTACGTTTTGGCTGTCCCATCGCAACTTTTGCTCTTCAATATACTAGCCTACTGTTGCAGTGACGAGTTGAGTGTGCGAGCCGTTTTGCCGTTTAACTGAAGTAAACAAAAAACGTGCACGTAATTACAGTAATGTAGATTTTCATTTTTAGGTTAGGTTTTAGGGATAGGATTGCGCACTAATATAAGTTTATTTTTATGATTTGTGATGGTTGAGCAATTGCAATCAATGAGATTTTAAATCCGTAAATATCGCATCTAAATTCCTCAAAAGGAATATACCGCATCCCCAAATTTATGTGGAAAAGCCCTTAATTGACATCTGAAAATAGATTTTGTCATCAAAACTAAAAGATTTCATCCTCAAAACAAAGATATTTCCCACCAATTTGTCCGTTCACACATCAGACTTGCTGTACAGTAAACAGCACAAGTACAAACAGTGTGTGTAGATTTCTGAGCCTACTTGTCCGATTTTTAGTAGCAGAGGACATTTTCTATCAATATTTATTTACTTCTGAATATCGAGGTCTTTAGAAAAGAGTGCAAAAAATGATGCCATTTCAGTAGGAAATTCAAAGCAAGTAAGTGGGACCTAGTATTCAAAGGTAAACTTGGCCTGTTTTTTTATTAACAAAAAGCTATACACCAGTTCCACGAAAATAGTGAAAAAATGATGTTCAAACTTATGGAATTTCAATGTTTCTGTGATTAATTTTTTGGGAAAGAGACGGTGTAGAAATCGATTCCTTTCAGAGTAATGGGTGTTTATTTGAAGATTTATGCACATATTTCCCATTTAATTCTGTAAATTTACTTTAAAATTTGTACTTTCCATTTTTTGTGCTGGAGCAATATTACCTGGGTACAAAACAGTTATATTAATTCATTGTGACGCCTTGCAATTTGCATATCAATATTATCGATATATATCTAGCGATATATCGATATTGTCTGAAGGTGAATATTGCACAATCATAACTAACAAAAGGGTATCAATTTGAAATTATTTTGGAATAATGGGAAGATAAAGAACAGTAAAATTACTGAAAGAAGGTAAGAAATTTTTCAAAATGACTAATAAGCATTATTTTCATGAAGCCTAATTTTTTTTTTTCAACTTTTATCAGATTGAAATAAAAACCTGTTTTTTGCCCCAAAATTCCTAGATTGTTGAATAAAATTGATGTTTTGTGATTTTTAATCTTTGCCTTATAAATCCTGAAAGTTTCAAGAAAATTGTTAACCTAGATTTAAAAATCTTGAAATTAATTCCTATATAGCGATTTACCGCTATACTAGGATTTTCCCATTAAATTTAAATTGAAAGTTGAGAGAATAATGTGGATTAAAATTAGGATTTATCTTTTACAAAAATTTGTTGATTGTTATTTAGCCACTCATTGATATGTTATGGCAATGAAATTGACAGACTTTGCAAACAAATCCTCCCTAGGAAAGAGAATTATCTTTTTCTGGATTCCCAGCAACGTCGGCATCCCTGGCAACGTGAGAGCCGACAGATCCGCTATCAAAGCTGTGTTAAATAACATCTCTTTTTTCCTATTCCACACTCAGACCTCCGTCTCTCCATTTCCAACTACATCAACAAAACCTGGCAAAACTGGAATTATGGAACCAGTAGTAAACTTCACGACCCAAAGTCGGGACCAACACCCCTCTGCATAGTCGCAACCGCAGGGAAGACATCGTTGTCACCCGCATTTGCCTCAGCCACTCCTCTCTTACTCAATCCCATCTCTTATCCAGCTCCCCTTCCCCTTCTGCCCCACTTGCAACATTGATCTCTACATCAAGCATATTTTCTTAACCTGTCCCCTATACCAGAACTCCAGATCTCCCTATACCAGAACTCCAGATCTATTCTCTCCTCAATCTCGGACCTATTCGAAAACAATTCTTTCTCAAACATCATCAACTTCCTCCGCAACAACAACCTCTTCCACCACATATAATCTCCTCCTCTTCTACACCTAACCTTACACACCCCTTTCTTTTCACCTAACTTTTTCTCCCACATTCAGCTTTTCCCCTTTATCTCACTTACAAACCTTCCATCTCCTCACTATCCTAACTCTTACACCATTATTTGTTAACACCCTCTTGGCTTATTTGACTCTGACTGTCGCGGTGCCGTTAAACATCAACAAACCAAACCAATTATACTTTTTGACTGGCTAGAAAACCAGAATTTTATGTCATTTCAGAAGTAATGTATGTACTTACTTTTCTATAGTGCTGTCATGACTTGGCTCTATTATGTATTGCTTATCGTGGAGAAAAATATCGCGATATATCGTATATCAGGATACTTTTAAAAAAACTGACTCACGACACAAATTGTTAATATCACTAACGTTATATGATCATGGGGTTACAATTTACTCTATGATATGATGAACGCAAGAAAAAATGATTTGCAGACCTAGCAGACGACATGATCGCGTGACTATTACGTTCATCACACATCACCCACGTGTTTGGTAATTTGGCCAACATTACCATGAATCATCGAAGTGAGAGCCTGAGTGGCGCATTATGAACCGATTTTTTTGTTCTTTTTGCCAACTTACATTTGCACGTGCCAATGTGTGGTGACAGAGCACTATTTTTAAATTAGTTTTTTTTTTTTTTTTTTCCTCGATTATTTTGTACATTCTTAATGGCCTAAACTTGATTTTTAGATTTAGTACCGTAACGTTAGAATAGTAGCGTACGAAGTAGCCTAGCCTAGTTGTGCGAAAATTTCTTACTTGAGTATTATTTTTTGGTATCGCATGGGGGTATTTTATTTCGTGGGAAAAGAGATATCGCAATGACTATTGTGTCATCATTGTCATGACAACACTACTTTTCTATTGTGACTCTGTACGTGTATTGTTATTATTGTATAATTTGGAAATAAATGGAAATACTAGCCTCGGCCACCATGACTTTTTCAGAGTAGCTTTAATTTTACATTTTCTCAATTCAGTCGTACAGAAGAAATTCTTTGAAGAAATATTAATTGATGTTTCTCTCTATTCATTTGTTGCCCAGGCGAGTGAAATAAAGTCCTACCTGAAATCACAAGGAGCTGCTGTCAGTGAAAACCTCTCGGAGAAGGGCATTCATGAAGACATCCTTGAAATCATACAGGGTTTGGGTGTGGTATGGAAGGATGCTGGGGAGGATGGTAATATTTTGTTGAGATAAAAATGTTAACAATTTGTATATATTAATGATTGGTTGATTATACATGTAAAGTTCTGATTCTGCAAACAATTGTGGCAGACAATTTGGTTGAAAATTAAGTTTTATTAATCATGCATAAATTATGGAAAGAGAAAGCTAAATTTGAAGCCTGAATTGGTTGATGACATTTTTGATATCTTGTTTGGGATACCATATCCTGATAAAGATAGCCCATTTGGCATTGATACCAGACTGCATAGTGTGCAAAGTTTGTGTGGAAGACAATTTATGTACCTTATGTCTAGAAAATGTGCGTCAAGATCTAAAATCTGTGTGCCGATGTCTAAAAAATGTACACCAATAATCATCTATTTAATAGTGGAAATAACACAAAAATATTTGATAAAAGGCTGACATTGCAATATGAAGAAGTTTTCCTGTGTTTAGGCTATCAAGAACTTCACATTTCTAAACTTTTTTAATGAAGAAAACTTAAAATTTATTGAAAGATGTGCAGCTAGAATCAAAAGTGTTTATCTAGAATAACAAGTGTGCACCAAAATCATGAAAATAATTTCTCTCAATCAACAATTAGCACAGAACATCTTCCACGCTAAAACAAACTATGCAATCTGGCACTGATAGACCTTTAACGTTCCTTTTTCTCTGGGTCTGTTTCTTTCCAATACAGATATAGAAGGCATGTTTAACAGTGTTCTCTCCTTGCTGATCTACCTTCCCCCTGAGCACATGGGCACCTTGGTACCCAAGTTCAGCGCCCACCTCACGCAAGCTGCAGATGGGGAGAAGTGTCATCTTAGAATGAAAATGTGAGTGTACTATTTCAGAAAATGGTAGTACAATATTCAACATACTAAATGCCCAGGGCACTTATGAAAATAGAATTGTACCACTCTTCACTATCTAAGTCTTCCTAATAAGCATCCATGCTCGGGAGTTGCTGCATGGCCCTATTGCCCTAAAACAACCACAACAAAAGCATGGCGAATGTCAGTCAGTATTTTGAGTCTTCAAATAAGAAATAAAGTAAAACAAATCGTCAAAAAAAAATTTGTGTAGGAAACTTTCAATTTTTTTACTTGAGTATAAAAGAGGGTAAAGAATTATGAAATGATTTTGTGGTTTAAATGTTTTATTATGGGATTTATAATAGATTTTAGAACAATTTATATCCACATAATAAACGAGAATCAGAGCACATACCTCTCTCTCTGTCCCTGTTCATTCCCCACCTGAATACAATCTACCTCAGAAACCCTTGACCCACCAAGTTATAACCCCAAACAGTCTCTTTCTCGCTTTCTCTTTCTCACTCTTGATCTGTATAACCATTTACATTCTAAACACTTGAGGATCATCACTTGAGATCATTGTTTTTAGTGCAATTCAGGCTAAGCATTCATTGTTTGAGCTCCATACAGGGTAGATTCAAATTCCATCATTTTCATTCATGGCAGAAATTAATTTGTTTTTATTTCATTGATACCAGAGATCACTTCATTCTCTTGATTTTATTAAAAATTAATTGTATGGCTGTTCTTTCATGGCATGAGTTCATTGTTTAGCACATTCCATTAGGAAGTTTGAACTAAGTTTTGATCAATCTTGCCCTAACATATTCCCATCCCTCCTTTTTTGCCCTTTCCCTATTCCAATACATCTCAAATTTTAAGCACTTCTTTCTAAAGTGGAAACAAAACCACACACCAAATTTGGTCCAAATCTAGTCATCAGTTATTGAGATATCTTGATAACAAACAAGATGTTCCCAAGCCAATTTGCACCCTTCCCCTACTCCAATACGTCCCAAATTGTAATCACTTCTTCCTAAAGCTGTAACAAAACCACACACCAAATTAAATCCATATCCAATCATCAATTCTTCAGATATCTTGTTGTTAAACGTACAGACAAACAGGGGCGAAAACATAACCTCCTTCCAACTTCATTGGCTGAGGTAATCACATTAGAGTGGGCACCAGAGTGGGCACCCCTTGGGGTGCGAACCCCCATGCTATCCTCAAAATCTTCAGGCTCACTATTTGTGCCAAGCTCGACTTCGGCAATATTGTCTACTGTGCCGCTCACAACTCTTACCTCGACCACATCAACGCCATCCAAAATGAAGCCCTCAGGCTTTGTCTGGGTGCCTACAGGACCTCCCCCATTACCAGCCTTTTCGTTGAAGCCAACGAACTCCCCTTTCTGCTAAGGTGTAAAAAGCTTAGCCTTTCCTATTAGAGCCCTCACCAGAACCCTGTTTACAACCTCATAAGGTACCCCAAATTCTCCAACCTCTTTGATAGGACTAAAACCCTATCCCATCCCTTCAGCTTACGCATCAAACCAGACCTCCATCTCGGCATCAACCCTGCCACTCTTGGCACCTTCTCCTGGCCCACTTTTTCTCCCTGGGCCACCCTTTTCCCCCCTCCCTTCTATCCACCTGGGCCTATCCATTCATCACAAAACCTAAACCCACCCTAACCTCTCCATCAACCTCTACAACCAAATCAAAGACCAACTCTCAAACTTCACCTCCATCTATACTGATGGCTCCAAGAAAGGCGACAAGACAGCTGCTACTGCCATCATCCAAGACATCACCCTCAGTATCAGGCCTCCTGACTACTCGGCCGAGGCCGAGGCCATCCTTCTCACACTCAACTTAATTGAATACTCCCCACACGGCCACTTTGTCATCTTCTCCAACTCCAAGGCTGTCCTTACTTCTTTACTCAATCTTAAATGGGATAACCCCACATCCCACCTCCGTAATCTCCTTTCGCCCCCCTCCCCCCCACCCCACTCCTCTACAGGAAAAGTATTCTTTTCTTCTGGATACCCAGTCATGTTAGCATCCCTGGCAATGACAGAGCTGATGCAGTCGCTAAGCTTGCCCTCAACCAATCCCCCCCCCCCCCTTTCCCAAAACCCTTTCTGACATCAAACTGCTTATCGCTTCCCTTGTTTATGACTGCTGGCAAACCTCATGGGACACCCAAATTGATAACAAATCCAGCTCACCATTCTGATCAAACCCACCATCCACAACCTCTTTCTTGTCGACAACATTCATATTACCTACCTTAGAATAGGTCACACCCACCTCACTCACTCCCACCTCCTTATTGGCTCCTCCCCCACCCTTCTGCAACAATTGCCATTGCACCCTCACAGTCCATCACATCCTCCTTACTTGCCCCATGTAAAACCTTCCCAGAGCTTCCTTGCTCCCCCACAACTCAATAGCCGAGTGCCCCTGTAAAACCTTCCCAGAGCTTCCCTCGCTCCCCCATAACTCAATAGCCGAGTGCCCCTGTACAACCTTCCCAGAGCTTCCCTCGCTCCCCACAACTGAATAGAAGAGCTCTTCTAGAGAAACCCTCCATATAAAAATTATCTCCTTCCTTTATCATGCTTCCTCACTCTCCCCCTTCTCTCTCTACCTTTTTTTTTTTACCCATACACTTCCTCTCTCGATCCCAGCTTTCTGGATATTAGTTCCCGTGTTTCTCTCAATCTCCCCGTTTTCTTTTCTTCCTACCTTTGGAATGATCTGACCTCTCAGGCACAATTTGACCCTCGCTGTCGTGGTGCCGTTAAGCTCTCATCAAACAAACAAACCAGAGGGTAAGAGGAAAGTAAGAAGACCAAAGACAACATTGAGAAGAGAGCACTGGATAGAAATGGGTGGAGAAGTTTGACAGAAATAAGGAGGGCTACACAAAAGACCATGCAAAGTGAACCTCATGGCCTTATGTACCTCAGGGCCTTATGTACCTCAGGGCCTTATGTACCTCATGGCCTTATGTACCTCAGGGCGGTATGTACCTCAGGGCACAGAGATTCAAGGTTACATAATATATTTAATTTGTTTGTGATGTTTCTCTTGTCTTTCTTGCAGCTTGAACAGTATATTCCATGGTGTGGGTGAGCTCAACCCTCTGAACTACGATGTGTATTGTGCCATGCTTATTGTCGCAGCTCAGAACAAGGCTGACAGCTACATAGAAACAGACTTGGAAAAGGTGAGGATTGAAGCATTTAAAGGAATATTCAATCGTTAGCGATGGCCAGAACTGATGCTGCACTCACCGGTTTGGAACAGAATGAATCCTTGTTAACAGACATTGTGGATTATTGGATTAGTTCCAACCACTACTAAAAAATTACTCATCAAAGTGAAATATGTCAATTGATGCCTCAAAATTGACTAAAGTCTGTATATGTTTACTGTGTGCGGTACGTATGGCATGTAAACAAACACAGCTGATCGCTTGTTTTCACTCCAATGCAGGGTGAATGTGCGCAGTTGCTATGCATTCTGATGACCTCAGGTCACATTTCTGACCAAGTGAATAGGATTGTGAAAGCCAAGAGGGTGAAATAACACAAAACTATAATTACATTTTTTTTTACTCCAAATAGACCGTCAGCCTTACGCCCTTGAGTACACTATGTAATACACTAATTTGTGGGGATGCTTAGCATCATGCATTATAAGTGGGATCACTTTTCCCTGTTGGTTACCAATGGCAACCTGTATAATGGTGCAAACAATTTAAATGGTGAGTTTATTTGGTCAGTCACGTTTGTATTATACGAGATGGAAGGAAAGCAAACTAAGAAAGTATTTTGAAGTCTCGTGCTGATATTTAAGGAGATAAACATACTTTTTTAAACTTTCATTAATTTGGTATGAATGTGAGTTATAGCAAGAAAAACAAATATTTTTAATAGTAGAAAAGGTTAAAAATTAAATTTTTAAACATTATATGAACAATTGTTATGAAAATGAGGGTGTGACATCACTCTTCTACTGTAGACTTTCCACACCAGTCACTTCATACAAACTTGCTTCAGCTTTCAAATCCAATAGCCCCTAAAGTAGTTTCTGTTTGTCTATTTGTTCTTTATCTGACAACATAAACCTATCTGACCACCACTGTTGGCTCTAGGATTTTAAATTTAGGGAAGATTATTCCCCTTATGAATTTTCTCCCCCCTTTTTTTTTTTGGGGGGGGGAGAGAGGGAGGTGACACAAAGAGGGAGGTGGCAGGGATTTGGTAAAAAATAGAGGGAGTTTGGAAAACTTCAACACTTTCTTACGATATATTTACTTAATTTGTTTTGGGAATTTTGATCCCAAAATATTTTGAGTGAATTATAATTTTTTGTGGCAATACCACATCCTAATGGGAACTGTGCTGACCACTGAACAATCCTTTAAACAATTTTACAATTTGCTATAAGTATTGTTAGGAAGGTGTTACCCTGGAATTTCCAAAGCTGGGTCCCTGAAGGAAAGAATGTCAAATGAATTCATGAGTTATATATTTTTGTCGCCTAATTTATCTTTTGAAAAATGATCATTGATTGAATTTAATTTTGATGTTTTTCATTTGCGTTTCTATTGCAGGTGCGAGAATGGATAAAACACTGGAAACTTAGCCGTGAAAAGACAAGTAATCTCCTGAGGCTGCTGTACGAGGCTTTGAAAGCTGCAAAAATGAGGTAGGTGTTTACACTGAATGGAGCTAATAAAGCAAGTGATCCTAAAATTGTATTGCTTGCTTAACCCTTACTCTACCAGGGCTTTAAAAAAAGTGACCCCAATTTTCGTAACTTTTTTTCATATGCATTTTTGACAACTTTCCTTTCATTTTCTTTCGTTACAAGTTTGGTTGGAATAGATGCTAAGATATTTATCTTTTGAGTAATTAAATCCAATTTGGGAAATATTGGACAAAATAATGCAAATTCAGCAATTTTTGGCAAAATTTGGTCAACAAATGGTCAATCTTCGCAGAAGTTTAACTTCTTGTCAGTTTTGAAAACAGAAATTTGTGTTACATATTTAGATTCTTTTTGAAATTTCCTTTCCAATGATACTAATCTATAATTTTTTGAAAGAAAGGAAAGATGAAAACACATCAAAAATGATAAGAGTCAAACGTCCCCTGAAAGCTGCAGCAGAAAAATAATTACGCAGCGGTCACGGCGAGACTCAACCCGGAGCGCTTGCATGCTATTCGCGCACATTTCCTCTGCACCAAGTAGTGGTTCAAATTGGAGAGGTGTAATTTAATTCTTATAGGATAGGTTCTAAATAGAGGGGGGTATGCCTTTATTTATATATCAATTTTTTTTTCTTTGAAAAATTGTGTACCCAAACCGTATATCGCACATGTTTCGTTGAACTGCCATTCGAAAGTGCTTGAAAGTTCCTTTCATTTGATATATAAATAAAGGCATACCTCCTCTATTTAGAACCTCTCCTATAAGAATTAGATTTCACCTCTCCAATTTGAACGACTACGTGGTGCAGAGGAAATAAACGTGACTAGCATGCGGCAACTCCAAGTTCGAGTCTCACCGTGACCACTGTGCAACTATTTTTCTGCTGCAGCTTTAAGGGTCTTTTGACTATAATCATTTTTGATGTTTTTTTCTATCTTTCCTTTCTTTCTAAAAATTATAGATTAGTATCATTGGAAAGGAAATTTCATAAAGAATCTAAATATGTAACACAAATTTCTGTTTTCAATATTGACAAGAAGTTATACTTCTGCAAAAATTGACAATTTATTTGTTGACCAAATTTAGCCAAAAATTGCTTGATTTGCATATTTTTGTCCAATATTTCCTAAATTGGCTTTCATTACTTAAAAGATAAATATCTTCAGCCTCTATTCCAATCAAACTTGTAACGAAAGAAAATAAAAGGAAAGTTGTCAAAAATGCATATGAAAAAAAAGTTACGAAAATTGGGCTTGCTTTTTTCATAGCCGTGGTAGAGTAAGGGTTAACTGCCTTCTTTGCTTCCACTGTTGTGATAGTAGGGAAGTTTATGCCACTGATGGAATGTTAAATTTGCACATTTGAATCAAAATGCAATTAATTAGCAGCCAATGTTAAACCTATTTTGATGGGTTGGGAAACAGGAATATGTAAAGTTATTATAGGACATCTTGTGCAACATTTTCTACTAACTTTATAACTTACAGGATTAGTTCATTGGTCAAGGAAGTTTATCTTATATAAAAGAAAACTTCAAAAGAAACAGAATACGCCAGTGTACCACAAGTGGTTATCAAAGGCTGTGGACATTGACTTGGTTATCGATGTTATGTATGTCCGTACGTCGTACCTGTGTTCTCGTCCGGGTCGTATTAAGCGTTTCGTGATAGCATTGTTACTATCATAAACGATACGCAGGCGACGTCATTGTAATTGTGTGTTCACTCGTCGTCGAAACAATGGTGAAGAAAGCATTCAAAAATCTTATTCCGTTAAGGACATATTTAAGTTTGAAGTTTTGTATCATTTGTGTAGAAACGACTGAAATCAGACTAGTTGTTATTTCACTGCCTCAGATTCCTCAAAGTTTTTATGTAATGATTGTGTGGCTTAAAAACCATTGGATTTGTGAGAAAAGTAGTAAAACAGAATCTTGTAAGGATAATTATAATTTACCACCTGAAGAATGTTTCAAGGAAAATAATTAAAATGGGAAGAAAAAAAGCTCAATAAATTTTCTTTAAAATGCATTAACAATTGTTAAGAATGTGATCATAAGGCGCTAACCTTCCATAGTAGACTTACTACACCAGTCATTTCTTACAAAGATAAGACAGAGCTTTAAACTTGATTATCTCCTTAACTAAACAAGATTTTTTTTTTATGTTTTTTCTCACCATTTTTTTTAAAATCCTCTTTCATATAAGATAAGTTTGTTTGACCACTGAACATAATACAGTAAAAGTGCTTTTGTTTTGAAAATTTTATGCCCACAGGATATATTAAGCTGTCAAAAATTTGAATTTCACTAAAGAATAAAGATGCAAAAAAAGTAACCTTGTGCAGTAAAAGCACAATCATTGCTATGGGCTATAGTTGAAGTTGATAAGGTGCAATGGTTCAGTGGTAAGGAGTCATTCTCTTCAAGGTTCCGGGTTCAACTCCTTTGAGCAGGATACTTTACTGTACTTCTCCACTCAGCTGTAAAATGAGTACCAGCTCTGTTGAGGAGTTAGCCATCAATTGATTGGTGTCTTATCCAGAGGTTGTGATATAATTTTTTTGTTTGGCGTATTTGTTACGACAAGCCCTTGATTTTCAGCGTATTTTGTAAATTTGCTGTCATATGTACAGGGCACTGCGTAATGTACAGGGTACTGCCCGCTAGCCAAGCTTGCAACATTTGCTGCACTTCAGGCTTGCTTTTACACATACAACACTATACAGGAGGAAAGTAGATCTTAGCTAATTATATCGTTGACAATTAACAGCCTGCATTCAAAACAACATCAAAACTTGTACGTACAGTGTACATTTATATACTGACTATATATACTAGGCTATATGTGTTTATGTACAGTACTTGTACGGTTAGTTGAAGCATTCGACCATTAGTCTCGTAGTTGTGTCATTTTTCTTTTATTTCTGAGTAATTCAAAATCATTTTTGTGTGAAATAAAACTTTCAATCACATCAGAGAGGTAAGATTTTCATAATTTTCATTTTAATAAAAAACTCTGTCGTAAAATTGAACATGTTATATCTAAATTTTACAAGTACAACATGTTTTGTAAGAATTGCCAGCCATAGCGTAATATATGACTAATTTGTCATTACGCAAACCCTGGTCTTATCCCGGGGGAGTTGTGTGGTCTCATCAGCTTACACCTTGGAAACTGGGGATGAGCACCAGCCAGATGGGCCTTTCCATTGTCAGAGTAAGGATGTAGTTTGGATTTATTTGATATTAATTCACTTTTCTCTTGTGTTTGTCAGTGAGAAAGCAAGCAAAGTGATGGTGGAGTTACTGGGCACATACACAGAAGACAACGCATCACAGGCTCGTGATGAGGCTCACCGGTGCATCGTGAATGCTCTGGCAGACCCCAACGTGTACCTCTTTGATCATCTTCTCACGCTAAGACCAGTCAAATTCCTTGAAGGAGAAAGGATACATGAGGTAAGATAGTTTACTATCATTCTAGATATTGGGGACACTGAGTTGGATATTGCTTGAGAGGGAGGGGAGATGGGGAGGGGGGGGGTGGTTACATACACAGAAGACATTGCATCACAGGCTTGTGATGAAGCTCATAGGTGCTTTGTGAATGCTCTCGCAGACCCCATTTGATCATCTTCTCATGCTCAGACCGATCATATTCCTTGAGGAAGAAAAGATACATGAGGTAAGATAGTATGCTATCATTCTTTTGGTTTCACTTAGGGGACACTCAGTTGGGATTTAGGGAAGAAGGGACAGGGGTGCAACTTTTCCTTTCTTGGAATATTTTAAAATTATGCCATCTTTCCAGTCATCCTACCATACTAAACACAGTATTGAAACTGCTCTGGTGAAAGTGCAAAATGATATTCTCCATGAAGTTGATACAAAAGAGAGTTGTACTCGTAGTTCTGTTAGATTTAAGTGCAGCTTTTGAAAGGATTGATCACAATATCTTACTCGCTCATCGTGAGAAGCGCTTCAGAGTCACTGACACTGTACTTAAAGTTGTTTTCATCTTACGTGAGAGGATAGACGAGCAACTGAGTGTATCAAATGAGCTCTCCAGATCAAAAAACGCATCATTTTGGACTTCCAAACTTAATTAAGACATGTATGTAAATGATACACAGCTATATGCCTCCTGTACCCCTCATGATATTAATGACATGCAAAGCACTCTTGCTAAATTAACCTCTTGTATAACAGAAATTAGACAATTGATGGCAGCTTATTATCTGAAACTAAATAACTCAAAAATCAAATTTTTCGTAACTGGATCACCTCTTTATCTCAAATGTCTGCCTGATATTGAAATAGTCATTGGCTCCACCATCTAAATCCATTCGGAATCTTGTGCTTGACTCAACAATGTCCTTATCTTCCCATGTTGACAACTTACTCCGTTCTATACTATTTCTTATGAGAAACCTCTGGAGAATCTGCAGAGTTATTGACATTAACACATGCCATCATGTTAATCACGTTCTCCTTGCTTGCCCCCTGTACAACCTTCCCAGAGTTTCCCTTGCTCCCCACAACTCAATTGCAGAGTTCTTCCAGAAAAACCCTCTGGATAAAATGATCTCCTTTCTTCATCATGCTTCCTCTACACCCATATTTAGTCCTCCTCTCCCACCCCCTTCTCTAAACTTTGTTTTTTTCACCCATGCACCCTCTCGATCCCAGCTTTTTGACTTTTAGTTCTTGTATTTCTCTCATTCTCCCCATTTTTTTCCCCTTCCTACCTCTAGAATGATCTGACCTCTCAGACACAATTTGACCCTCGTTGTGGTGGTGCCATTAAACCCTCATCAAACAAACAAACAATTAATCACATCTAGACTAGATTTTTGCAATGCTCCTATTACAGTCCGGTTAATCTTTGGTGTTGGTAGAAGGACAGATGCAGATCCTTTATTTCATACCCTTCACCGGATACCAGTATCCAAAATAGCATACCAGTATCCCGGTTAATCTTTGGTGTTGGTAGAACTGGGACAGATGCAGATCCTTCACTTACAGTATCCAGTCACTCTTCACTGGATACCAGTATCCAGTTACGCACTCTTTACTGGATACCAGTATCCAGTCACTGGTACCAGTATCCAGTCACGTACTCTTCACTGGATACCAGTATCCAGTCAGGTACTCTTCACTGGATACCAGTATCCAGTCATGTACTCTTCACTGGATACCAGTATCCAGTCATGTACTCTTCACTGGATACCAGTATCCAGTTACGTACTCTTCACTGGATACCAGTATCCAGTCAGGTACTCTTCACTGGATACCAGTATCCAGTCACGTACTTTTCACTGGATACCAGTATCCAGTCACGTACTCTTCACTGGATACCAGTATCCAGTCACGTACTCTTTACTGTATACCAGTATCCAGTCACATATTCTCTACTGGATACCATTATCCAGTCACGTTACTTTCAAAGTTCTCTTATATGTCCACAAAATTATAAATAATTAAGCTGCTGATTACCTCAAAGATTTTATTTGCCTTTTACAAACCTGCCTGGATACTTAAATCCAGCAATGATATTACATGGCTTAGCATTCCACCATCTCATTTTGCTATTGGAGATAAAACATTTCATGTTACTGCTGCCAGATCATGGATTTGACCCTCTAAGATCAGAACTGCTCCTTCCATGTGTGTATTTAAGAAACTTTTTTAAAGTTTCACCTTTTTTAGGCTTTTCCTTTCATTTGTATATTTGCATTACTTTGTAAGCACCATGGTACTTTAGTGAATGACATTTTTCAAATGCTGACTTATATTTTATATTATGCTCGTATTCTATATTTTATATGTTTATACAGCAAGTCATAATTCATGTTTATTTTACACAAGTCATCATTCATGCAACAAGTCATAATTCATGTTTACTCTCTCTACAGCTTTTAACTATATTTGTGTCAGGAACACTAGACATGTACCAAGACTTCTATAACACCAACAGAGATTTTATCCAAACTTTGGGTGAGTCAGATTCTCTTGTTTTATCTTTAGAAAGAATATTTTCATTGTAAATCTTCTCTGCAGTATTTGGAAAGTTGGTTGACTCCAGCAAGAAATGAATCAAACTGTCAATGATAGTTTGAGGGAAAGCTTTCTCACAAGATTCAGCTGAATATGGGAGAAAAAACATGTTTTAATTATCACCTTTAAAATTTGGTTCAGGGTCTGAATACCCAGCCATCTTGGCATCCCTGGCAATGACAGGGCTAATGCAGCCACTAAGCTTGCCCTCAACCTCCCCCTACCCCATTTCCCAAAACCCTTTCTGACATCAAACTGCTTATCGCTTCCCTTGTTCATGACCGCTGGCAAACCTCATGGGACTCATCCAGCCCACCATTCCAATCAAACCCACCATCAACAACCTCTCTCATGTCGACAACGTTCATATTACCTGTCTTAGAATTGGTCACACCCACCTCACTCACTCCCACCTCCTTATTGGCTCCCCCAACCCCTCTGCAACAATTGCCATTGCACCCATACAGTCCATCACGTTCTCCTTGCTTGCCCCCTGTACAACCTTCTCAGAGCTATCCTCGCTCCCCACAACTCAATTGCCGAGTTCTTCCAGAAAAATCGTCCGGATAAAACTATCTCCTTCCTTCATCTTGTTTCCCTCTACAACCATATTTAGTCCTCCTCTTTCACCCCCTTCCCCCCTCCGCCCCCGTCTCTCTCTACTTTTTTTTCACCCATGCACCTCTCTCGATTCCAGCTTTCTGACTTTTAGTTCTTGTATTTCTCTCATTCCCCCTGTTTCCTTCCTACCTCAAAAATGATCTAACCTCTCAGGCACAATTTGACGTTAAACCCTCATAAAACAAACAAACAGGGTCATGCTATCGACTTTACCACAAATATTCCATGTTTACAAACTGAGGGGAAAATGAATTATTGGGATGCAAAATGTTTTTTCCAAAATTGACCATCAATTTTGCCCAATTTTGTATTTTAGAGTTGGTGGAAAGGCAGGTAACATGTTGTCTTTGCTCCCTGTCCAATACACTTAGGACAATTTTTTATTGATACAGTTTATTAAAATGCAGGAAAACATGAAATTGCTAATCCATCTGATATCTTTTGTATTAACTGATTTGCATCAGTTTAAATAAATCAGACTTTGTACCGAGTTATATTTAAAGAAATTCATGACAACTTTAAATCTCACTATCTTGTGAAAGGAGTAATATTTTGGTGTACAGTTTGACATAATAAGGGCCCACACTCAAAGTCGGGTACAGTGTGCTATTCAAACTGCACTGTACATATATGTGCACTGGTTATATACTAGCGCCACAATAACCAATGCAAAAACATTGTGAGCATCACACGCAACATAAGCAAAGAATGTAACAAAACTTGGAGTATTTAAGTTGTCAAATTGATTAAATGAATAATGTTCCCAGTCAAAAACTGTTGGGTTGGTGCTTATTAGAGCGGGGTGCTTATTAGAGCGGGGTGCGTATTAGAGTGGGTGCACTTATTAGAGTGGTGGCACTTATTAGATTGGGGGTGCTTAATATTGCTCCTACTCCTCATTCAGCTGTTGAGAAAAGTGGTCAATGGTTGAATGGCGCACACCCTCCTTCAGAAGGGACGTTAAGCTGTCGGTCCCGGTGGCAGGAAAGTCACCCCTGCCTGGTTCTCTGAACACTATTCGAGAAGAGAAGTGTGAAAATGCTGTGTTCATTCACTTTCCCTTTCAAGTACTAAGTTCTTGTGCTGCCTAGAGCCGGAGAATTAGTCTCTTAGTTGTAGAGCGCATATGAATAGTTCTTTAAACTAGAAAATGCGCCATATTTTTAAATCCCATATATCATATCATATCATACGTCAAATACGGTAATTTCTTAATATGTCTGTGTCGTCTTTTTTGTTATAGTCTGATGCTTTTATGTCTCTAATTTGGCAAACTGTATACAATCTATGCATCAGGGGATCAATTCATGGGTAGGTGTTTGGAAGGGAAGAAATGAGGGAGGGACTATTTGTATGTGCTTTTGTAGGTGTTTGTAGGCAGCCTCTGGTAGGGGTGGGGTTTAGTATTCATTGTACTTGTTTACTCTGATCAATTTCGTCTTTCTTTTGTTTTAATTGATTTCTGTTGCATTTTATATCTCTTTTTGCATGAGTGGTCAGCAAGCATTGGGTCTCCCAACGTGTATCATTTATTTTACACTTAATTTGAAATGTTTGAGCTGTATTCTCGCCAACTCCATTGCCTGAACCCTGCAAAACTTTGTATCTTATTCAATCTAGTATCATGTTGGCAACATATTTTTAGACATATTGATATTATTATTGAATTATGTGTGAATTTTAGATTACATTATATTCTCATTTGCATTTTTATACATAAACAGGGCTTTCCCATGAAGACACCATCCACAAAATGCGCATCTTGACGTTCATGAGCATGGCGGTGAATGACAAGGATCTCAGCTTTGATCAGATGGAGCAGGCCCTCAAGCTACAAGACGACGAGGTTGAGAACTTTATCATAGAAGGTGAGAATTCAAGAATAGGTTGTATTTAAGTGGGGGTATAAGTGTATATGAGACCCCCTCATTCCCCCAAGGAGATGCATCAGGCCCTGAGCTAAAAGAAGACAAGGTCAAGAACTTTATCATAGAAGGTGAGAATCCAACAAAAAGTGTTATTAAAGTAAACATATAAGTGTATGTGAGGAGGATAACCCCCCCCCTTCCCTTCCTTCCAGGAGATGCATCAGGCCCTGAAGCTCCAAGAGCACGTGGTCAAGAATTTTATCATAGAAGGTGAGAATCCAACAAAAGGTTGCAAGTGTACATGGGGAGGGAATTCCCCCCCCCCCCTTCCTCCCACACACACACATAAGTACTTGATGACTTTGACGAGACGAGATCAAGAACTTTATCATAGAAGGTTAGAATCCAACATGGTGGGAGTGGGGGGAGAAAGTGAATAATGATAATCATAATCATAACAATAATCATAAAAATACATTGATTTAGAAAGCACCTTTTGCTAAGGTCTCAAAGCACTAAACCTATATGTGCCAGCGTCTCACAAAGTGAATCTTTTCTTAAGTCCCTGGGAACAAAATGGTGAAGAAAGTATTAAAAATCTTGTTGACAACCAAATTGTAGAACACCTGCTATTAGTCTGTATGATCTTACAAAAAAAAAGGAGAAAAAAAAAGACCAAAAAAAAGCTCCCCCCCCCCCCCTACCCCTCCAAAAAGGGCCCTCTATCTTGCTGCTCAGCATCGGGCATCAAGGTAGTGTAATAATATGTGATCAGATTAAGGACTGCTCTGCTGTGATGACTGTGCAATTAAGAATAGTCCCTAGGGAATTGTGAGTCTCAAATAATTTGCCTCTTCTTCAGCTGTCCATCGTCACTGATGATGACTGCTAGTAACAACTACTTGTGGCAATCTTGGCTCTCCTGTGTCAGGGAAAACCTGCATTTGAGCAGTAGCATCTCCCACAATGTGTAGACGTGCATTTGAGCAGTAGTATCTCCCACAATGTGTAGACGTGCATATGAGCAGTAGTATCTCCCACAATGTGTAGACGTGCATTTGAGCAGTAATATCTCCCACAATGTGTAGACGTGCATTTAAGCAGTAGTATCTCCCACAATGTGTAGACGTGCATTTGAGCAGTAGTATCTCCCACAATGTGTAGACGTGCATTTGAGCAGTAGTATCTCCCACAATGTGTAGACATGCATTTGAGTAGTAGTATCTTCCACAATGTGTAGACGTGCATTTGAGCAGTAGTATCTCCCACAATGTGTAGACGTGCATTTGGGCAGTAGTATCCCCCACAATGTGTAGACGTGCATTTGAGCAGTAGTATCTCCCACAATGTGTAGACGTGTATTTGAGCAGTAATATCTCCCACAATGTGTAGACGTGCATTTGAGCAGTAGTATCTCCCACAATGTGTAGACATGCATTTGAGTAGTAGTATCTTCCACAATGTGTAGACGTGCATTTGAGCAGTAGTATCTCCCACAATGTGTAGACATGCATTTGAGTAGTAGTATCTTCCACAATGTGTAGACGTGCATTTGAGCAGTAGTATCTCCCACAATGTGTAGACGTGCATTTGAGCAGTAATATCTCCCACAATGTGTAGACGTGCATTTAAGCAGTAGTATCTCCCACAATGTGTAGACGTGCATTTGAGCAGTAGTATCTCCCGCAATGTGTAGACGTGCATTTGAGCAGTAGTATCTCCCACAATGTGTAGACGTTCATTTGAGCGGTAGTATCTCCCACAATGTTAAATTTACCTAAAGTCAAATTCAGGAAGAGTAGCAGTATTGTGCCGCATTTTGCGTTGCCTTGCATATCAGTTTTTTTGTTTTTTTTGTTCTACAAATGTGAGTGTATTTCTCACAGCAGTTCTCCAGCCAGCTCTTCCCAACAATCTACCTAATTAGTTGCTTATATCAGGCTATACACTTTGTAAGACAATTACACAACAGGTATCAATTCAACTAACCTGACGATTACTTTCCTTTCTCTACAGTTGTCAAGTCTAAAATGGCTAAAGCGAAGATTGACGAGAAACATAAGAAGATCCATGTTAGGTAAGTGTAAAGGTACAGGGACACATTCACCTGGAAGCTCCATGTCTATGCAGTCAAGACTTAAATGGATCTTTATATCAATTCTCTTCTGTCACTGGATTTTGATGGGATAGGAAGCTGGGTGGAAGTTAAAGGAAGAATGATGGGTGGGAGATGAAAGATGGTGTAAGATTGAAGAGCAAGCTGCAAGTGCATGCTTCAGAGGGAGATGTGAGGTGGAGGTGTAATGTTGTTAGTTGTGGGACTCACTGCATCCTCACATCCAAAAATAAGAAAGCTGGGTGAAAGTTAAAGGAAGAATGATGGGTGGGAGATGAAAGAATTGGTGTAAGATTGAAGAGCAAGCTGGAAGTGGATGCTTAAGAGGGAGATGTGAGGTGGAGGTGTAATGTTGTTAGTTATGAAACTTTCTGCATACTCACATCCAAAAATGAGGGAGCTGGGTGGAAGTTAAAGGAAGAGTGATTGGTGGGAGATGAAAGAATTGGTGTAAGATTGGAGAGCAAGCTGGAAGTGGATGCTTTAGAGGGAGATGTGAGGTGGAGGTGTAATGTTGTTAGTTGTGGAACTCACTGCATCATCGCATCCAAAAATAAGGAAGCTGGGTGGAAGTTAAAGGAAGAGTGATTGGTGGGAGATGAAAAAATGG
This sequence comes from Chiridota heheva, assembly GCA_020152595.1. Lineage (NCBI taxonomy): Eukaryota > Metazoa > Echinodermata > Holothuroidea > Apodida > Chiridotidae > Chiridota > Chiridota heheva. Next base: position 263,344 of record JAIGNY010000044.1, read on the forward strand.
GTGTAAGATTGAAGAGCAAGCTGGAAGTGGATGCTTCAGAGGGAGATGTGAGGTGGAGGTGTAATGTTGTTAGTTGTGGAATTCACTGCATCATCGCATCCAAAAATAAGGAAGCTTGGTGGAAGTTAAAGGAAGAGTGATGGGTGGGAGATGAAAGAATTGGTGTAAGATTGAAGAGCAAGCTGGAAGTGGATGCTTTAGAGGGAGATGTGAGGTGGAGGTGTAATGTTGTTAGTTGTGGAACTCACTGCATCATCGCATTTAAAAATAAGGAAGCTGGGTGGAAGTTAAAGGAAGAATGATGGGTGGGAGATTATGAAAGAATTGGTGTAAGATTGAAGAGCAAGCTGGAAGTGGATGCTTTAGAGGGAGATGTAAGGTGGAGGTGTAATGTTGTTAGTTGTGGAACTCACTGCATCCTCACATCCAAAAATGAGGAAGCTGGGTGGAAGTTAAAGGAAGAATGATGGGTGGGAGATGAAAGAATTGGTGTAAGATTGAAGAGCAAGCTGGAAGTGGATGCTTTAGAGGGAGATGTGAGGTGGAGGTGTAATGTTGTTAGTTGTGGAACTCACTGCATCATCGCATTTAAAAATAAGGAAGCTGGGTGGAAGTAAAAGGAAGAATGATGAAAGAATTGGTGTAAGATTGAAGAGCAAGCTGGAAGTGGATGCTTCAAAGGGAGATGTGAGGTGGAGGTGTAATGTTGTTAGTTGTGGAACTCACTGCATCCTCACATCCAAAAATAAGGAAGCTGGGTGGAAGTTAAAGGAAGAATGATGGGTGGGAGATGAAAGAATTGGTGTAAGATTGAAGAGCAAGCTGGAAGTGGATGCTTCAGAGGGAGATGTGAGGTGGAGGTGTAATGTTGTTAGTTATGGAACTCACTGCATCATCGCATCCAAAAATAAGGAAGCAGGGTGGAAGTTGAAGGAAGAATGATGGGTGGGAGATCATGAAAGAATTGGTGTAAAATTGAAGAGCAAGCTGGAAGCTGATGCTTCAGAGGGAGATGTGAGGTGGAGGTGTAATGTTGTTAGTTGTGGAACTCACTACATCTTTACATCCAAAAATAAGGAAGCTGGGTGGAAGTTAAAGGAAGAATGATAAGTGGGAGATGAAAGAATTGGTGTAAGATTGAAAAGCAAGCTGAAATTGGATGCTTTAGAGGGAGATGTGAGGTGGAGGTGTAATGTTGTTAGTTATGGGACTCACTGCACACTCACATCCAAAAATAAACCTGGATCAGATCTTTTAGACAACCGTTAAAGATTCATTATGTTTTGCTTACTTTGATTGTTTTAGTTTTAATGGTTTCTTTTACTTTGGTTTCACTGATCTATTTTTGTATATATTTGCATGTTATCATTGCCTTAAGCAGATAGCCCTTTCTGGATTTTGATGCTTACCAAGTGTGATTATAATAAAGGCCTAAACAAAGATTGTTTGTTTTCTGTCCTTCGTCCACGCCAAAACAAATTGAATTTTTAAAACTATCTACGCTTGCCACCTTCCACAAGAGCTTGTGATGAAATAAAAAGTTGTCCTGCCTGTTTGTAGCGAGTGTGTCAGACAAGGGAAGGAAAATCACTAATCAGCAAAAAGCATAAGTGAGATATAAAAACTGAGCAATTTAAAAGAAGCCAACAATCTGGAAGTTAAGTGTTTATGAATTTTCTTGATACTAAGCCTTGAGTAAGCCAGTCTTGATCGGAAGCGTTGTGATAAAAGATTCCATGACAGTGATCTGTTTCTGACCCTCCTTTACAAAGGGCAAACAAACAAGTGTTTGTTAGGCCCAAGTGTGCAAGGCATGGTATCAGTGGTGAGGGGATTTCTTTTGATCTGTGATGCCTTGTTTACATAAGTTTCTCTCATCTCTTTTTGCAGTTATGTGACGCATCGTACATATGGCAAACAACAATGGCAACAATTGAAGGAGCTATTACATGGCTGGAAAGTAAATTTAAGCCACGTCCGGGACCGATTAGACTCTGTAGCAGAAGGCGTTACAATAATGTGAAAAGTATATCAGGAATAATTGACTGAACAGTTGACAGAATTGCCCCTAATTTCCATAGGGGCATTCCTCTGCATCTTATTCACATGGAGTACCCCAAGGAGTCCCCTGGGGGAATTCCCTGCTTGTACCTCATGTGGGAAGTACCAGGGCAATATTTGCCCCCTTTCAGGTAGTGCTGTCATGACATGTTGATTATCGTGATATTTCTTTTCCCACGACATGAAATATGCCTCCCAAAACATACCGCGATAACAAAAACTAATACTCAATTAAGAAATTTTCGTGCAACTAGGCTAGGCTACTTCATATATAACAATGCTAACTTTACGATATTAAATCTAAAAGTTTAGTTTAGGTCATTAAAAACGTGCTAAAAATCGCGCTCCCTCACCCCACACTGGCATGCTCTGATGTAAGTTGGCAAAAAGAACAAAAAATTGGCCCAGAACATGCCTCTCAGGCTCTCACTTCGATGATTCATTGTCACGTTGGCTGAATGACCAAACACGTGCGTGATGAATATAATAGTCACACGATCATGTCATCTGCTAGATCTGCAAATCATTTTTGCTTGCGTTCATCATAAAAGAAGTAACGTTAGTGATATTAACAGTTTGTGTCGTGAGGGTCAGTTTTCTTGAAAAGTATCGCGATATACCAATATATTGCGGTATTTTTCTCCACGATAATCGATATGTAATAGAGTGCGACAGCACTACTTTCAGGCAGGATTCCAAAATAATACGTAGTTTTTTTTCTTATGTTTAGTCTGACAGTGGATGATTATTATCCAGGAGTTTAATATTTGATCCTCCCTTACGGAAACTCGGCAAGACTCCTATATGGAGCATAGACGCCAAGCTATAGCGTGCATAGCAAATGCCAGTCTCGTGCGACCGGGACGGAAGTGGATGAACACCGGGGTTTCACCCCACTCTTTTCGAGAAATGTTCAGAGAACCAGGTAGGGTGTAACTGTCCTACCATCGGGACCAACGGCTTAACGTCCCCTCCGAAGGACGGCGAGCGCCATTCAATTATTGCCACTTCTCTCAAAAGCTGAATGAGGAGTAGAAGCTGCAAATGACGTTCGTACATTCGCTTTGATGACCGGCGTATCTGTCTGCATAGCTGTGGAAAAACTGGTTAGACCTGTCCAAGGCTTGAACCCAGTACCTTTAGCATCTCAGTCGTGCGCTCTACCAACTGAGCTACCTCGCAAGTTGTTACTTAGGCCGGTGATGTTGATTAGATTTTTAAGTAATGGTACTGATATGAGGCAATAAGTTTGTGTAAGACTTATAATATAGGTTATTAACAACTGAAAAGCATTTATCAACTTATTTTATAAAATGTGTTTATCAACATGTTTTGTAGACTCCACCCATAAAATTCAAAATGCTTGTATGTGTGGTATGCTTCACAGAGGCCCCTATAGATAGCATATATAAGTGGAATTGTTATTTTTTGTGCAGGGACTTTGTACCTGGATCTGATCCGTTGCACACTTGGCGTGGCAAGCGATATTTCTTAAACAAAGAAAAAGAAACATTTTGACTTGTTGCTTATGTAGGAAAGAAATTATGAAATAGTCTTCAGGTGATGAATGAAACGCGATTCAAGAGCCATTGCTATACCATTATAGCAAGGTTTTCGCCATGCCCCTTGAAAGCTAGTTTCTCTACGGGCTGGAAGGAAACTACATTTCCAGGATAACATACTTTTCCTAGCTGCTTTCTTTCTCAACCTTCCCTACACTTTGTGAATGAGAATCAATTACGGCCGCAGAAAGCAAAAAATATACAGTTATATATTTCTCTTTTTCATTTTAAAATAAGCAAGTAAGCAACAGTATATATGGTATATATGTGCTCTAAAAACCGTCCCCGTGTAATTGTGCGATGAAAAGTACATTAAATTGCGAAAGAGGGAAAAATATAAAGATGCATTTACCACATTAATATTATTTGTCAGGATTTTTTGTTGGAAGATTTTTCGACACCTTTATTCAGAACCGTGGGAGATTTTATAATTAATTCCAACTCTGTACGGTCCTAAATGAGGTTTGGGATAGCAGGGATTTATGGGATTGATTGCAAATTGGGGATCAACATATTATATAAAGGTGCACTCGGTGAAATATGAGGGGTGTTTTATTCTACAGTCCCTGGTATATTCTGATACACTTTACATTTATGTAAACTTTGATATGAATATTTAAATCAGGGGCGAATCCAGGATTTTCCAATGGGGTGGGGGTTGGAGCCTTGGAATCCAAGGCCAAGTCATGTATGGCTTTAGTATTATAAGTCTATTGATGAAATTCCAAAGGGGGTACAGACCCCCTCCCCACCTCCCCCACACCTCCCCCTTTCTTTGGATCTGTCCTTGCAAATTAGCCTTAACCATTTCTAATCAATCCTCAATTCATTTTTTAATGACAAAAGTATCAGAAATGAGACTTCCGTTGTTTCAAAATTTCTGTTAGTTAGTCAAATAATGCACCCTCACTTTTCCACTGCGAACTCTTTAAGAAACCTTTTTGATCCTACCCCATTATCCAGGTATCTTGAATCGGAATGTACCAATAATTGATCCATGAGACGAGGTCTTTTGTATTTTTCTTTCCACAAATCAAATATTGAAAATAAAAAGATGAAGCTGATGTTGAGTTTTCTTTAGTTTTTTTTTCATTTTCAGAAAATTTCATGAACATTTTTTACATTCAAAACTACCAGAAAAGTCAAAATGATATTTATTGCCACTTGATCTATGGGGTCAAAAGTATGTAGAGCACAATATCACCTCACAAGTACCACAACACCACTTTGGATCGTAATCGGTCTTGTACTTTTAATGTTTAAATTGGCACAAAATTCTTCATTTTTAACAAGTAATTGACTCATGACTTTTGAAACAAGAATATTGATCAAAAGTGTCTGTTGTGATACACAGACAGACAAAATCTCCACCTTCGACCCTATGTTTAATATAAGGTCATGACATGACATCCCTATTACACCCCACATTACTCTCTGGTATCAAGAGGGTGGTGCACAGGGTCTTGGTACGAGGGTCATTTATATGAACAAAGAGACCAGAATATCTCCTTGCCATATGCATGGGTGATGAGTTATATAATAAATTAACAATTTGCAGGCAGTGGCGGCGCTACGGGGTAAATCCCTCCTCCGCAAGATTGCTTTTCCCCCCCAAAAAAAATGTGTAAAGTGACACATTTTGTCCAATTTATATGCTTTTAGGGTTCTCGATCTATCAGATTCAAAGTTATTATTTGTTGTTTGCTAGTATATATATATATATATATATATATATATTTATATATATCTCTTGTTCGTGACCGCTGGCAAACCTCATGGAACTCCCAAATTGATAACAAACTCCATGTCATTCAGCCCACAATTCCAATCAAATCGACCTCTCTCCTATCGACAACGTTCATATTACTCGTCTTAGAATTGGTCACACCCACCTCACTCACTCTCACCTCCTTATTGGCTCCCGCCAACCCCTTTGCAACAATTGCCATTGCACCCTCACAATCCATCACGTTCTCCTTGCTTGCCCCCTGTACAACCTCCCAGAGCTTCCCTTGCTCCCCACAACTCAATTGCTGAGTTCTTCTAGAAAAATTATCTCCTTCCTTCATCATACCTCCCTCTACACCCATATTTATTCTCCTCTTCCACCCCCTCTCTACTTTGTTTTTGTTTTAACCATGCACCTCCCCTCTTAATCACAGCTTTCTGACCTTTTGATCTTTAATTTCTCTCATTCTCCTGTTTTCTTTCCTTCCTACCTCTAGAATGATCTGACCTTCTCAGGCACAATTTGACCTTTGTTGGCGTGGTGCCGTTAAGCCCTCATCAATCAAACTTTTAGCTAAAATGAGGGGGAAACCTCCCTTAAAATAGATATGATGCTTATCCTCCGAGCTAAAATGTTCATATTTAAAGCATGATCATTTTAAAATACCACAGGCAGCTTGGCTTTAAATTTGCATTGTTTCTATGAAGTCTGTATGGGTTTACTTTTACATGTATCTAAATTTTCATACGATTATGACCAATGCATAGTGGCCTGATCCCAGATGTGACCAATGCAAAGTGGCCTGATCCCAGATGTACAGACTGAATCCCTGATCATACCAACAAGCTGTGTCACACCCATAGCAATTACGACCCATGTCATCACGGGTCATTTTGTGAAATATTAGGGAAATTTATAGGACTTCTGTATTGAAAACCAAGCGGGTATCGCTGAATACCCAAGCTCGTAGCCGTGTGTGGGGGAGGGGAGGGGTCGGTCGTCCAATCGAACGAAGCCCTTTTTGTTGAGAAAGTGCCCTTTTGGAAATCTAGAAAATAATAAGCACCTGGAATTTCAAAGTTTGTTGCCCTTTCATATGAAAAACGAACCATCACTTTCAAATTCCTGACTACGGGCCTGATACCTAAATAAACCGCACATAAACACAATCGTATTACGACCAGTATGCTTGCAGTAGAAAAGGGAACCTAGGTCTCTTTGTACATTTTACTATATGCATTGCTTACACATCAGCGTTGGCAGTTGGACTGGCCAATGGCACACGGGCCCCTTGCCGAGGGCCCCGAGCCTCCCTCTAATTTATCATCCCTCTGCAGCTATTTCATGGCATCAAAGATTACGCCACATTAATGCATGCCAGTCCGACTCGCATGTGTTTGGCAATCCATTTCGGAGTATACATGCATTCCCCAATTAGCATAAAAGACATTTCGCTATATGTAAATTGGAGGCAGGTACGTACTTCCTCTTGTTAAAATGTTCTGAACATTAGGGCATCGGAGGACCAGAATTGAGGAGAACTTTAAGAAATTGATGTAAGAATTATTTGCAAGAAAAAAATTCAATTTCATCCCCAGAAAACCACGATCTCTTTAAATACAACTGTAGGAGGGAATTAATCCCTGCTCGAGAAAATAGCAAATCGTTACCAGCATTTTAGTCACGTCATTTCCGTGGCGGGTATTGACTGGTTGTCTGTATTTGTGTGAATATTCTGACCAATAAGAAACATTAAAGTGGCTTTGCATTTTTAATTCCATATTAACATACTATATCAGATTATCGAGGCCAGCCATTCAGTCAGCAATAGCTTTTGTGACGTGGACTCGATAAGAAGAAGAATTCATTTCATTTTATGTTTGGGCTCCACATAAGCCAAAATGGCCGCCTGTCCCAATTTTCAAAACCACATTATCAGTTTCTGTCGTTGGATCTGGTGAGTAAAATAGGAAATAATAATAATAATACATTTTTATATAGCGCATTTTACCAAACGGTCTCAATGCGCTTTACATAAACAAATATAACATGAGAAAACCTTAAGATACAAACAGTAAGAGAACAAAAAAACATACTTAAAAAGATACAAGCAGGATAAAGTTACAAATCCAATGAGGGGAACTCGTGAAAAGTTGTGTTTTCAATACATCTTAAAAGTATCTAAAGTTTGGGCATTTCTGATGTAGATTGGGAGAATGTTTTAGAGTTTGGGGGCTGCAGATTAAAAAGAACGTTCACCGTAAGTCTTGGTATTAATTTTTGGCGGCTTTAGGAGAATAGCACTGTTAGATCTGAGTGAGCGCGTTGGTAATTGTAAGGTGAGTAAGTTGGAAATATAATTTGGAGCAAGACCATGGATGGCTTTGTATGTGAGGGTGAGAAGCTTGTAGTTTATTCTTTCACATATAGAAAGCCAATGAAGTTGGTGGAGGATGGGTTTAATGTGAGATTTCTTATTTGTGAGAGTAACTAATCTGGCAGCAGTGTTTTGAATGCGCTGAAGTTTTGAGATTTGTTGAGAAAGAAGTCCAAATAAGATACTGTTGCAACAATCAAGTCTGGATGATACAAATGCGTGAATAAGTGTCTCAGTCGACTTATGATCAAGATATTTACGAATTTGGCTGATTTTACTGATGGCAAGTGAAGCGGAGCGGCATATATTATTTACATGTGGCAACAGTATAAGCTTATCATCAAAAATAACACCCAGGTCTTTAACACAGGAAACAGGAGATATACATGAATTACCAATCATAACAGAGGAAACTGGACGAAATATGAATTACTTCAGTTTTACTATCATTAAGAATTAGTTTGTTGTCTGCACACCATGTCTTGATTTATTCTACACACGATTCAAGTTTTGCAATACTCTGGTCTTTTTCGTTTCTATTCATTGACACATATACCTGTGTATCATCTGCATAAATCATCCCATGCAGGCCATGAGATGTGATAATGCTTTCCATATGGGAAGTATAGTATGTAAAAACAGGTGGTCCGATTACTGATCCTTGAGGCACTCCATAGTCGAGATACCGGGGCGAAGAGTTTTCATCTTTATTGATTACAACCTGCGAGCGGTTTGCAAAATATGATTTCATCCAATTGAGAGTGGTTCCATCCAAACCGTACACAGTATGCAGCCTATTAAACAGAATTTGATGGTCAATAGTGTTAAATGCTGCACTAAGGTCGAGGAGGACAAGACGTGACTCTTTGTGGTCATCAGTAGCAAGGAGAAGATCATCGTAAATGCGTAACAGGGCAGTTTCTGCTGAGTGATCCTTGCGGTAGGCAGATTGGAGGGAGTTTTGTAGTGAGTTGGCACACAAGTAGTCTTGTAGTTGCAAAGAAACAGCCTTTTCTCTCAATTTTGCAAGAAATTTTAAGTTGAAAATGGGACGATAGTTTTGGAGAATTTTTGTGTCCAGGAACGGTTATTTGATGGTAGGAGTAACAATGGCAGATTTCAAGGTTGATGGGGAAATGCCAGAACTCAGTGACATGTTTACAATCCTTGACAAAACTGGCCATAGCTCGTCAAGACAACCCTTCAGGATCCAAGTTGGTAAGGGATCAATTGAACATGATTTGTTTGGCATCTGCAGGATCATTTTACGTACATCAGCATCACTCACTTGACAAAATTTATTAAGAGAATGTCAGCATGTGCTAGTGATATATGGTTTTGGGTCCACAGGCATTGATGGGGGTGTCACATTATCCAGTTGAGAAATTTTGTTCTCAAAGAAGTCCCCAAAATCCTCTGCTAACTTTTATGGGCAGTCATGGCTAGGCAATGGAGAGTTGGACTTAGCTACGCACATAGAATCAACAAGTTTAAACAATTTACGCTGATCGCAGGCTGCAATCTGTGTAGAGTGATAGTCACATTTGGCCGAGTCAAGAAGTTCACGGTACTCAGAAGTTTTAGCTTCAAGAATTTGCCGATGTACTTCTAGACGGGTTTTCTTCCATTTTCGTTCAGCGCGTCTTCGCTGTAGCTTAGCTTCACGCAATGAGTCAGAAAACCAAGAGGCATAAGGTCGTAAAGTGACTGATCGGGACTTCTCGGGTGCATGCTTATTAATGAGATTCTTTAAGACGTATTCATATTGTAAGGTTAATTCTTCAGCATTTGATGAGGGATCCGTGTACAGGGACGACAATTGGATGTCACGCTTGAGATCGCGACGACGACGACGACGAGTGAACACACAATTACAATGACGGGGTCGTCACCTGCGTAATCGGTTATGATAGTAACAATGCTATCACGAAACGCTTAATACGACCCGGACGAGAACACAGGTACGACGTACGGACAGACATAACATCGACAAGCATGTCAATGTCCACGGCCTTTGATAACCAGTTGTGGTGCACTGGCGCTTGAGATCATCAAGTACAATGTTTTTATTGTCACGGTAGTGAGTTGTTTGCTTGGTTGGAGGAGGGCGTTAAAGCCCAATGTGACAAGATAAGACAGCATGGTCAGATGGAAGTTCAAGGTTGACATTAACATTTGAAAGCAGACGATCATCTTTATGTGTAATAATAAGATCAAGGGTATGTCCCTTGCGATGCGTAACAACGTTAATGTGCTGCTGCAGACCAGCAGAATCCAGTAGATCTAAAAAAGCTATAGCATCACGGTTTTTACAATCATTAACGTGAAAATTAAAATCCCCTGCTATAAGCAGGTGACCATGACATGTTGTCAGGGTTTCAAGAAGTGTGGAGAATTCACACATAAATATGGCAGAAGTTAGCTTGTTCTTTTTGTTTGGTGGTGGGCGATAAATAACAACAAGTCTAATGGAAACACCATTTGAACAGATGGTAAGGTCAATGATTTTGAATGATTTAAAAGATTCGTGACAGTTTTGCCTTGCATTGAAACCTTTACGTAGTGTAATACAAACACCTCCCCCACCTTTTGACAATTTAGGTATATGGTAGAGGGCATGATCAAGCAGAGTATTACATATGTCTGCAGTGGCATGGGAATCACGAACATTACCAGTAAACCAGGTTTCAGTTATAGCAAATATGTCAATTTTCTTTGACACAACATAGTCACAAACAGAAGGCATTTTATTTTTCACAGAATTGGCATTCCATACAGAATATTTAACGTTAGATGCAAATTAGTAAATGAAAACAGAAGGAATCTTTATAAGATTTGGTGGTTTGCAGCACCAACTGTGTTAAGGAGTCTTTGTGCTCTGTTAGTCACAATACAAAATGTGGGAGATTGCTTCTTGGAGAAAGCACGATATCCTCTTTTTGTTGGATTAACCGAGCAGATCCCCAATTTTCTAAGTGGAGAGTAAACATTCCTATTAAGTCTCTGAGTAACAGTAGGTCTCAATTGTAAAAGCTCCTCAATAGAATAGGATAGATTAGGCATAGTTATAATCACCAACAATAGGATTAGGTAGCAAGCTGGGAAATTAACAATTGCCATGAATGAGAACAAGTTCAGGCAGCTGAGACTAGATCAATAAAATAGATGGTTGGGTAATCCCACAGACATGCAATGTTCTGAAAAAGGGCCTAAGCTTTAGGCTTCATTAAATTCCTTCAGAATAAAAATGGAAAAAATTTCCACTGAAATATCTCCAAAAACTTCACATGAAAATGTTTATTAGTCCAAAGTAATCCTGACTTGATTCAAATGAAGTTGGTAGGAGGTGAAAAACAGAAAGTCCAAGAATACATACAAAAACAGTGATACACTGAGAGAGCATTTAAAAGTGCAACCAGTAGGCGCTACACATGCATGTATGCATCTCGACACAAGCAAGTTTTTGGACTCAGCAACAGTATTAAACTGCTACATATCAGCGACGTCACTTCCGCTGAAGATATGATTAGCTTGTCAATAGTCTGTAAATATGATCTGCCATTAAAAGCGCTGAATTATGATGCACATTAATTCCACATTAACACGAATTCTGGCCTTTAAGCGATGAGTCATAATAAAGATTGATAAACACAGTTTGTATATATAGCCTACACACAAAAACACAATTCGCGTCATTAAGTATATTTGACAGTTTTACGTCAGAGAATAGCCCCTGTTTTCACGTGATGAAATCAATTGGCCTGCTGGGGCTTTTTACAGATATATTTCATTTCAACAACACACGATTGATCACTCCATGTATTAAAAAAAACAACGCAGTCTTGATTTATTCCAAGATTCAATTTATTTGGTTCCCCACCTAAAAAAAAGTTATAAGTGTACGGTGAGTTGTCTGTCCATTTGAAAACCCCTTCATGTTCTATGTCTTCGAGTCCTATCCACCAAAAAGCCAGGTCTTGGGTTTTGATGATTTTGGCAAGAAACGAATTTTCTTCCGAGCTGTGCACAGACACAAGATGGCTTGGACCGTGTTTATCAGACAACCTTCGACAGTCTTTCTCAGCATTCGTAAAGTTTTGGTATTTTTGAACAAGAAGGTAGCAATTTTGTCCGTAAGGTATCCATGGGTGAATACATACACACTTGTGTACCTTTGAATTTTCGCCAAGGAGTATAAAAGCAGATACATAAACGCAAAACAAGAAGAACCGTTCGCCTTTAGCCATCTTCAGCTGAGAATTGTTACCTCCGACCCGACGACAGTTGCAGTAAAAAGTGGCAGGTTTCTTGCTTTAATTTTCTTTTAGGCCGCTACAAGAATAAGATTCATTTAATTATTTTATATTTTGGAAGTTGCTTCTTTCACATTATCATCAAGCTTGGTAGATCGTTTCAAGCCCAAAGTGCCAAATCATTTTTTTTTTTAAAGCCAAATCAGTTTGAAAAAAAAAAAAAAAAAGCCAAATCAGTTTGAAAAAGCCAACTCTGTTTGAAGAAACCAAATCAGTTTGAAGAAACCAAATCAGTTTGAAGAAACCAAATCAGTTTGAAGAAACCAAATCAGTTTAAAAAAGCCAACTTACTTTGAAAAAGCCAAATCAGTTTGAAAAAGCTAAATTAGTTTGAAAAAGCCAGATCCGTTTGATAAAAAGCTAAATCAGTTTGAAAAAGCTAAATCAGTTTGAAAAAGCCAGATCCGTTTGATAAAAAGCTAAATCAGTTTGAAAAAGCTAAATCAGTTTGAAAAAGCCAGATCCGTTTGATAAAAAGCTAAATCAGTTTGAAAAAGCTAAATTAGTTTGAAAAAGCCAGATCCGTTTGATAAAAAGCTAAATCAGTTTGAAAAAGCTAAATCAGTTTGAAAAAGCCAGATCCGTTTGATAAAAAGCTAAATCCGTTTGATAAAAAGCTAAATTAGTTTGAAAAAGCCAGATCCATTTGATAAAAAGCCAAATCAATTTGAAAAAGCCAAATCAATCTGAAAAAGCCAAATCAGTTTGAAAAAGCTAAATCAGTTTGAAAAAGCTAAATCAGTTTGAAAAAGCCAGTTCCGTTTAAAAAAAGGCAAATCAATTTTGAAGAAACCAAATCAGTCTAAAAAAAGCCAAATCACGTTTAAAAAAAGCCATCAGATTTAATAAAACCAAATCAGTTTTATTCAAAACCAAATCATTTAAAAGGCCAAATCATTTTTTTAAAGCCAAATCAGTTTTTTTAAGCCAAATCAGTTAAAAAAAACAAAAATACAATCAGTTTGAGAAAAAAAAATAGTTTGAAAAATAACCAAACTAGCAAAGAAAAAAAAAAACTGTAATCAAATCCAAAAATATCCAAATTTATAAAGAGATCGGCCACTGGCAGAGCTCAGACCGTTCTGGGAGGGTAAAATATACACTGAAAGGCAATTATTTAAATATGCTTTTATGCAAAATTATCATCACGTGGTCCGAACTTCATCGCAAAATTATTGTTCACTTTCTTTTAATTTTCTATTAAAGCCTTTGAGAAAAGACCAGAATTAAACCAAATAAGATATTTTACAGTAAAAACAACTTGTCTCAAAAAGCCAAGTTATTAAATTCATAATAAAACTCATAATATTTTTTGTAGCCAAAAAAATCTCAAAATGGCAAAAAAATAAATCAAATATTCTTTACGGCCAAACAGTTCTAAAAAATGGCTTTTTTTCTTCTTCAAATTTGACAGCCAATATACCAACCCATCATTAGCTGCATACAAAGATTCTATCTGTCTATTGGAAATCGTTCCTCCCAATTTACTGAGCAGGAAATTGCGATAGTTTTTGACTAAAATTGGTGTTGAAACTTTGAATACAAATATCGGAATTGTTTTCTTCTGTTTCTCCCGTTATAATGTTTTTAGTTTTTAGCTGTTGCCTGAAAATGATAGCAGAAAATTGCGATATCTTTCGACTAAAACTCGGTTTGAAATTTTGCAAAGTTATTGACCTGTTGACTCGAGTCACTAATTTGCACTATATTCTAAGTCGACCTCGACAGCTCGAGTCAAATTTATTTTGGCATGACTTGAAATAAAGATAAAAGACTTGCGACTTGACTTGTGAACAAATTACTTGTGACTTGACTTGCGAACAAATGACTTGTGACTTGACTTGAATAAATTTGACTTTTCGGTATGAACCATTTTCACAAAAACCTGAAATGAAGGGCTTTGAAGAAATCAAATGAAGCTTCGAAATTTTAATTGCAACGTACTAAGCCTGTTGAGCGTAGCCTACGCGTACGACGCGCTATGCTGGAGGTCCCATGATGCGAGTCCAACATCGATTTAACCAGCGATTTTCCCACACACAGAACGATTTACGCTGACATCACGTGCAGAGGTTAGTCTTCTGCATCACACCTTTACCCCCTTCCCCTCGAACTTTGTGAAAAGTGGCCAATGGTTGGGTGGCGCTCACCGTCCTTCAAAGAGGACGTAAAGCCGATGGTAGTAGTTTCACCCCTTGCCTGGTTTTCTGAATTGCTGAATACTTCTCGAAAAGAGCAAGATGTTAACCCGGTGTTCATCCACTTTCCATGCTGGCAAATTCCTTGGGTCCACACTGAAAACAAGTCATTGTTACTTACGTGTGGTTTCCATATGCCAGGGAATATGCCTAAAAGTATTCCCTATATGCCTAAAAGTGCAAAAAAATCACTTTCTTTTTATTCTCCATTTGAGAAAAGGCCAGATTGAAACCAAATAAGACATGCAGTATGCCTAGTAATGGGAACATAAATGTTCCTATAAATGGGAACATTTTGCTACACGGAAGCAGTTATTTTGTGATATTTTCTATGATTCTTTGCTATCCTAACGTTAAAGCCTTATGCAATGTTACATATATTTGAAATACCTCTGGGAAAAATATCTTTGCTTGGGGAAACTTAAAACTCATGAAAATGCCTTCACTACTGCAATGGCTAAAACTTTTCACTCCCATTTGATATGTTTACCACGCTGTTTTCGAAATATTAGAAATAACAGACAATCGTGCTATTTTTAGGCGGGAAACGGCCATTTTGAAAATTATAATATTGTTCAACACAATGATTTTTGATATATTTGGAATTATACAAGTCAAACAACTTGTCTCAAAAAGCCAGTTATTAAATTCATAATAAGCACATGATATTTTTTGTATTATCTTAAAATGCCAACAAAAACAAATGAAATATTTTCTACGATCAAACAATTCTAAAAAAGGCAATTGTTTCTTCAGAATTAACAGGCTCTTTTCGCCTTTTGAGTACTAAAATTCGAGCTTATATAAACAGATATATAGGGTTGTCATTTCTAAACAGGCAGATGATAAATTTCTCCTGAAAATGGAGACAAATCGGTTAAAATTGTGCAAGCGTGAAGATTTCTAGCTTTTGATGCCCAAAAATGTGGCTCATGATCATTGGGGCTCTGGATTTTAAACGTATGTGGGTGCAAGCATCTTTCATACACATCCCAGTTGCTCAAGCTGAGTCCAATCAACATCATACCGAGTCGGACATGGTTGAAATATATGCCTGATGGTACATCTAATCCGACATTTAAGGTGCCAGCATCATGCCGAGTCGGAGGTCGGGAGAAGATGATTCTAAATAGCTATCCGAGTCGGGAATGAATGAGAAATGACAAGTAAATCGGACATTCTATAACATAACATAACAAGATTACGGGCTAAGAAGGGTTAGTCACCCCACAAAAAGTCCAAACTAACACCACCACCATCACACACAAAAATGATAATAAATCAAAGACGCCCAGAATTAGTAAAAACTTATCAATGTTGACCTTGAAATTGTGAACAGAATTGGAACTAACTACCCACTCAGGCAAACAATTTCACTCATTAACAACTCTTTGGGAAAAGCTAAAACGCCGAATATATATCCATGAGAACTCTTTGGTCAACTTTAAACTGTTACCACGTGTCACATGAGGATTAACTGAAACATGCAAGAAATAACAGGAAGTCAAAGCATCACTATACCAGATAGGAACTTAAAACTTGAAAAACCTGGATCATATCGCCACGTACTCTTCTCAGCTCAAGCATGGTCAAACCAAGAATTCGCAGCCTATATTCATAAGGGAGATTTCTTACTTCGGGAATAAGTCTAGTGGCTCTTTGCTAAACCTGCTCCAAAATGAACTTATCCTTTTCATAAAAGGGACTCCAAGCCTGAATAGCATACTCAAGGTGAGGCCTGGCTAACTGCTTATACAAATTAGAAACAACCTCTGAATTAAGAAACAAAAATTTCTTCTAATCAAACCGAGCATCCTATTTGCCCTTGCAGCTACTAAAGCACACTGTTTAGAAGGCTCCAGATTGCTAGTAATGACAACACCTAGATCCCTTTCTTGATCAACACAACCAAGATTTAAGCCATTTATGCAGTAATCAAAAGCCAAATTGTTCTGACCAAAATAAATAACTTTGCATTTATCAACATTGAATGACATCTGCCATGTTTGAGACAAAGAAACTAACTTATCCAGATCAGTTTGCAAAAGTGAAGAATCCCTTGCATGATCAACAATCCTGTACAGCTTAGTGTTATCAGCAAATCTACAAATCCTGAAGCCAAGGGAAACATCAATATCATTAATGAAGATTAAGAAAAGAAGCGGACCCAATACAGAACCCTGAGAAACACCACTTGTAACCTTCTTCCATGGAGATACTTCATTTCCAAGTGCTCTTGTTTTCATCATGAGCCTGCCTAATGGAACTTTATCAAATGTTTTTAGGAAATTTAAATAGATAACATCCACATTCAGACATTATGACCAGAATCATCTTGTTTAGTAAAATCAACAAGAAACTCTAACAAATTACTATACTAAACTAAACATCTATGCCCGACTAAGATTAGTGTCTGGTTAAGGGAGGTAGGGGGTGCATTCCAAGTGTGCATTCAGATGCACACTTGGATAACTTTGAAGAGTTCTTTCTTATTTGTGGCAATTTATATTTTACTACAAGCTCATCCGATCAAGTTATCACCAAAACCTGCCACTAAAAGCATCAAATTTACCATGATATAATGACAACATTTTCTTAAGTAGAAATAAAACTTTGTTGATAAATATCCATGAATGCAGTTGATACAACAGTATTCTCTGACGTCGACTATCTCTTCTCTTCAACTGTTCAAGTATGAATGTTGTCAGTAATAAATACTCTGAATTCTTTGATATGTTAAGTGCTTTATCATTTGTGGTAATTCATAATTTACCAAAAACTAATCTAACCAAGTTACTTCCACAATTGTGCCCCTCGAAATGAGTCCAGGAACTTTATTAATCAAGTCGCATCATTTATTGTTACAGTCATAGTCAACTTTGATTAACCATCATTATATGCTCG
The DNA here is from genome assembly GCA_020152595.1 of Chiridota heheva. Lineage (NCBI taxonomy): Eukaryota > Metazoa > Echinodermata > Holothuroidea > Apodida > Chiridotidae > Chiridota > Chiridota heheva. Next base: position 280,488 of record JAIGNY010000044.1, read on the forward strand.
CCTATCTCTTCGATGTACAAATGTTGTGCAGCTGTGACGTTTTGCCCTATCTCTTCGATGTACAAATGTTGTGCAGCTATGACGTTTTGACCAAATGACTCTTTTTGATGCAGTCTTAACTAGCTTGGTTAGTTCTTTTTCATCTGTTGCAATTTATACTCAGTCACAAGAAGCATTCACCTAAATGTTGCCACTACAAGCATGCACTTTTTGATATATTAAAAACTGCTCTTTTCTCTGAATACAAAAGTAATTTTGTTATCAATTTTCATCAGTTACTGCTGGAGCAAAGTCAAAGTATTCTTACCATCGTTTATGCTCGCATTTTATTGGCAATTGTTGTCAATAATGCAGCTGTAAAATTGTGACCAGCACAACTCTTCAATGTAAACGTTAACTTAATAGTTTTTTTAATTATAAACTCTTAAACATCCAAATTTGGCACTCGAAGCAGAAGTATTAAAACCTCACCACCCAGAAAGGGAGGGGGTTAAGGGGAGGGAAGGGGGTGGACTTCCATATGTGAGGTATATTACATATATGTGCCGCCCGAGCAAGTGCCCTTTTTGCATACTTTTCGAAGTACAGGTGTCTTTTTTTTACAATACAAATTAAATACAAAGATTATACTAAAAAAGATATATATATATATTTTGTATTACAAAAATTGTCTTTTTCATCATTTTCGTAGTGCAAGTCCCAAAAAATGAGGTTGTACTATGTTGATTTTGTTCTGCTGGTCCATTTTTACAATATATTTTGTTGATTACTTATACTGCAGGTATCAAAATTGATTTCTTTCATACTGCGGGTATCAAAATTGTATCATTTCATACAGCAGTTACCAAACAATTGTCATACTGCGGGTATGTTTTCGGATGGTGGGCTGCACATCCCTAATACTTTTAATATGAAGTCTCCCCTCCCCCCCACCCTCCCTCCCTCCCTCGGGCTCACCACATTTTCTTTAATAGTAAAAGAAAAACTATCATGGATTTGATAGCAGAAAATTGCTTTAAATTTGTATCAAATCTAGAGGCAAAGCCCCGGAAGACATGCGCTTCCAGGCCAGTAGCAAGCAATTTTTTGTATAACTGTATAAAAGGTAAAAATCTTGAAATTCCGAGACCCAATGAGAGGAAAGCGCAAAATACACAAATGTATCTTGCCACCCTCTATTCACTATAAAATATACATTAACGGGGGTAAAAGAATAGGTAACACAACATGACGCAATGAGACGCAGTGACCGTCAGAGAATGTGAACAGTACAACAAAATTAAAATAGGTAGCAAGGCTCTGTTTATAAAGTTATACAAAATATTAAATTTCACAGCGTCAAAGTAGAGAATTGTTGGGTAACCACATACAAAAGGAGTTAATTGAATATAGAATACATGCAAGTATAAGTGCAAAGAATGCAGTAGTTTAGCTTACACACTAGTGTTACTTAAAGAAATTATAAAAATTGTTGCTATTTGGGTTGCCATGACGATTGATATACCCATCAACCTGCAATTATAAATGTAATTTTTAGCATGAATTAGGAAATAATTTAAAGGAGCTTTCATATTATCTAGTTGTCCAAAGAATACAATGACTTTATTAGGAACAACGGGGTTTGAAATAATAAGCCTCACAGCATCACTCCAGAAACAAGTAACATTCGGGCAATCCCAAAAGAGATGAAATAAAGTCTCATCTGAGGCATTACAAAATGTGCACAAGGGTGAATCTAATAAACCTATCTTATTCAAAAAATAATAGGTATCTAGTATCCTGTGAATGAAACGGAATTGGAAATAATGAAGATTAGAATTCTTAACAGCTTTAAAGGATAACAGAAAGATTTTGTTCCAAACAGTAACATGAGGAGGAAAATCGTCGTTCCATATATCTAAACAGGATGGTGACTACTTGTACTGTTTTGCGATATAATAATAGATTGATCTGTTGGAAATGCAATTGGAACAATAAAGTGATACATTTGATTCATTACGGGTAACAGTAACTGATTAACAGAGTTGGCAACGTCAGCTGAAACATCCTGATATAAGCGTATCAATTTTATGAGAGTATATGTCTACCTACTGTGCTTATCATGCGATTAGCGGTTATCATACATGTCTACAGACCACGAGGCCCAGGGTTCAAGCATGGGTTGGGTAGACACGCCAGTGCACCACAACTGGTTATAAAAGGCTGTGGACATTGACTTGGTTGTAAGGCCTTTGATGCTGTTCGGCACAATGGTTTACGCTACAAACTTCTCTCTCCTGCTCTAGCTTTCCCCCTCGTGTTACTCGCCTCCTCTCTTCTTTCCTCTTCAACAGACTTGCTTTTTCTGAGTTTTTTGGTTACCGCTCCACCACCTACACTCCCAACGCAAGAGTCCCCCAAGGCTCTACTCTCAGCCCCATCCTATTCAACATCTTCGTTAACGACGTGCCTGCCCCACAGGGTAACATTCGTCTCTCTCAGTTCGCTGATGATATTGCCATCTGGTCCCCGGTTTTTCGCCCCACTCAACGAGTCTCTACCGTTCAATCCTATCTCAACACCATCATCAACTGGTGCTCTACTTGGAGAATCAAAATCAACGCTTCAAAGACGGTCTCCCCCTTCTACAATCGTAGGATTGTTAATGCCAAGAGGTTCCCTATGGTCCATATCCATGGGGCACCTGTTCCTCATTCCTTTAAAGCCACTTTCCTTGGGCTCACCTTCACCAGCAACTCCACCAACCCCTGGCTTACCCACATCAGGGCCACCTACTCCGAAGGCCGCCGTCGCCTTGCCCAACTGTGTAAGGTCTCTTCTTCAACTCTATCTTCTACTAAATCTCTCCTCACTCTCTACAAAACTTTCGTACGCCCCATCTTTGAGTACGGCCTCCCAGCCATTTCCAATGCCCCTTCTAGTCACGTTGCCAAACTCCAAATCATCCAGAATAAGTCCCTTTGGCTGGCTCTGAGACTCCCCCGTAGAACCCGTCTCACTGACCTTCACTCCCGGGCTAACGTCCCCCTTCTTAGAGACAGGCTCAATCATCGCATGGACACCCATCTTAGTGAAGATAATCAACGCAAACGACCCCACCTTTCACAGCTGCTTGACTTTCACACCGGCCCCTCCTGCTTCCCTTCACCCCTGAACCTCTACTTCTTTCCCCTACCTGGTCATCCCTCCTGACTAGCCCCCAACCCCCTTTCTTTCTTCTTTTTCTTTTCTTTTCAGAATTACCTCATATCAAGTTGTATACCGGTAAAAGGCCTGTTTACTGGCTTCCGTTTATACAACTTCCGTCTCAGTGCCAAGACCATGTTCATGACAAAGACGTAAAATACGCCGGTAAAAAGCCTGTTTACTGGCTTCCGGCAGTATAGCTCAAGACCATACAGCCATAGCTCAAGACTAGCTCAAGTCCATCACGCCAACTTAGCGTTCCAGACGCCGGGATAGCCTTTCACCTTGTCCATCTTTTCTCCTCCGCTGCCTGCTCTTTGCCTGGTCGCCGCGTCCTGATGTCATTGATTGGTTCTTCTCTTGAGTTGTTTTTTCATCTTTATGTTTGTTTGTCCGTATATATTTTATCATCATCGGTAGTGTTTAGCAGAACCCGGCAGTCACCTCTGGTGACTGATGGGAAAATGCAGGTAACTACCGTGTCTGTCCGTTAATGTTGTGTAATCAATTGTTGTTGTGACTTGGTTGTCGATGTTATGTCTGTCCGTACGTCGTACCTGTGTTCTCGTCCGGGTCGTATAAAGCCTTTCGTGATAGCATTGTTACTATCATAACCGAATACGCAGGCGACGACCCCGTCATTGTAACTCGTCGTGAGAGTAGGCCTATATCAAAAAAATATAATAATATTCTCAAAAGTCGTGAGAGTATATTACAAAAATCAAACAAGATTAAAAACGGTCTTGAATGCTTTTCAATGAAATAAGACGATGATAAAAATGGATAAAAACATTTTTTCTTTAAAAAAGTAAATATATGAGTTTAAAATTGGTAACTTAATCATTTCTAAAATATTAAAGCAATTACTATAGTAGGACATGTTTTGAAAGAGTAACTTTTACTTATTGAACTTGATTGAGAAGCATTTTCAGATATGCATGGGTATTGTGTTGTGATTAAAAGCTGGGATGGGGAGCGTGCACAGGCTGGTTCCAGCTACGCCCATATATAATGTAAATAAGAAACAAGTTTTTATTGCATCTTTGGCGTACTGAAAGATATGGACAGAACTTCTCTGCAGAAATTACATGTAGTTAAAAATGGGCTACAAAGTCACTTTTAACTATTTATTATTATGCAACAACGAACAAGGCAGTTTTTTTTAAAGAATAATTTTTAATCCTAGCGAGGCACCTTTTAACTCCAAAAAAGGCACCTGAATCTTGAAAAGGGGCATCTTTCATATACAACGGAATCTGAAAAGGGGCACCTTGCATCCGGAAAAGGAGCACCTTGCATCCGGAAAAGGGGCACCTTGCATCCGGAAAAGGGGAGACTTTCATTTAGAAATAGGGGCATCTTTCAACTTGAAAATGGGCATCTTTCATCTTGAAAAGGGGTTCATCTGAGTTTAAAAGGCCACCTTTTATCTGAGTGAAAAGGGCCATTTTTCATCTGAGTGAAAAGGGCACCTCTAATCAACAAAAGGGCCACCATTAATTTGAGTGAAAAGGGCCACCTTTCATCTGAGTGAAAAGGGCCACCTTTCATCTGAGTGAAAAGGGCCACCTTTCATCTAAGTGAAAAGGGCCACCTTTCATCTGAGTGAAAAGGGCCACTTTTCATCTGAGTGAAAAGGGCACCTTTCATCAAGAAAAGGGCCACCTTTCATCTGAGTGAAAAGGGCCACCTTTCATCTGAGTGAAAAGGGCCACTTTTCATCTGAGTGAAAAGGGCACCTTTCATCAAGAAAAGGGCCACCTTTCATCTGAGTGAAAAGGGCCACCTTTCATCTGAGTGAAAAGGGCCACCTTTCATCTGAGTGAAAAGGGCCACCTTTCATCTGAGTGAAAAGGGCCAGTGACCTTTCATCTCAGTAAAAAGGGCACCTTTCATCAAGAAAAGGGCCACCTTTTAGGGCCACCTTTTATCTCAGTGAAAAGGGCACCTTTCATCTATAAAAGGGGCATCTTTCATTTTAAAAAGGGGCATCTTCAGTCTTGAAAAAGGCCACCTTTCATCTGGAAAAGAGGCACCTTTCATCTAGAAAACAGTTTTACAAAAAAAAGCTTATAGTTTGTCCTCTATTTGGAACCTTCTCCGTTTATTGAGTTCGGCCTATGGATCCGCTTAGCTTGTCCTGTATTTAAAACCTCTTTTATGGAGCCCTTTGTTCTAAAAGTGAAGGGGCATATTTTTTCTAAAAAAAGGCCAACTTTCATCTAGAAAAAGAAAACTTTTGTCATTTAAAAAAAAAGAAAGGATAGAAAAAAAAAAAAAACTGGGTTCTATGTATGGGGATTTTTTTTTCAAATATCGATAACAACATTTTGTGGCTTATTCATCTTTAAGTTCAACTTGATGTGATTCCCCTCCTCACGATTATTCCACAGAACTTAGTATCGGTGGGGAGGGGGAAACAAAATGTAATTTGGCTACCAAAAGTGGGGTAGAGGCGTAAAATCAAATAAGAGCACTAAAATCACCATGGCCAAAGATACAAATTTGGAGGAAAAAAGGGGGACGATGAGGGGTTGGAAGAGAGGAGGGAGGGGAGGAGGGGGGAGGGGGGTGCGCTAAATGCCCTTTTGAACACTCAAATCTTGGCCCCTTTGCTACATACATAATTTAATAATTGTACAGTACAACCATTTGACACTTGCCAAAGAGCCTAGTGACAACAGGAGATAAGCCACGGCTAGAACATGACAACTTTCCTCTTCAATAACCGTTCCGTAAGTGACTGCACCTTCTATATTTCTCATATTCGCAAGTTACATTTAAGGTATCCTACTTCTTGAAAAATTCTAAAAAAATGTATTTTTATGGGGATGAAAAAATGTCCACTTGACTAAGAAAGGAACCATGTAACCTTAGGTTCATAAACTTTCTGTAGCCTACCCGGAAGTATCAGGTCCATTGTGTGAAAATACAAATTAGCCGCACCGATTACGAAAATCGTCAAATTGTCAATGTGTGTATGTAGCTTACACACTGCTGTAGGCTTTATCATCGATGCACACACATAAAACAGGTTGTTTGAATAAGGTTAGGTTTTTTGTATGAAGATTGATCATAAAAATAAGACATCAAAGGTCGTTGCTCCGTTCTTCTTGAAAATAAAATGTCAGCCACAGGCCTATACGTATCATCATGTACTCACAAACTCGTTAGTACCGAAGGAATTAAGTCAATATTCTAGCTGCGACGCCTAACATATTCGCTGACAAATATTTTCACACCCAGTCTCCATTTAAGAATATTCAAATTTAAACATTTTTGAATTACAAACAAATTATGAAGAAGCCCTGGTTTACGTTTTGTGAATTTATGAAGGTTGTGTGCAGTCAAGTGTTGACTTAATTATAAATTTACAGCATAGTGTTACATACAAAGGTTAGGTCAGTGTAAACACAGACAGCATGCCTAACACTGAATATTACTGAGAATTCTGTCAGTGGTATTCCATTGATTACTTGTAAAGATTTTTGTTCATTTAAGACTGGCACTTGAAGTTTGTGAAGCATTGTTTATGTATGTACATGTACTGTAGGCCTATGGTGTGTAGAGTATAAGCAGAGCCTGAATATCTGTGGAGAAATGTAGCATGAGAATTTTGAAAGGAATCATGAAATACATTTTGAATTAAGCTTGAGTTGTGGAATAACTTCAGGAAGGATTTGAAGATACTGTCACGAAGAAAGTATAGTTTTGTAAGTAATTAAACCTAAAATCTTTTGTTTGTGATGTATGTTTGGTCTAATTTTATTTTGCAAACAGTACTACATTTGACTGGTCCTAGTGCTTTCTTGTCTTGAAATTTAGTCAAGTAAATTACTTTTAAACCAGTCTTCCTGTTAAAATGGAATCATTTTTGTTTGACCATGTGTTGGCTGGAAAGGAGAAATGGTTAATTTTTCTGTAGCTCATAAGATTTGTAACAGCTATTTACCTAACCGAAATTTGTTAGCGTGTATAATACCACAATAACATAACATAGCAAGATTACGGGCTAAGAAGGGTTAGTCACCCCATAAAAAGCCCAAACTAACACCACCACAAAAAAAAAAAAAATCAGAGATGCCCAGAGTTATTAAAGAACTTATCAATGTTGACTTTAAAATTGTGAACAAAATTGGAGCTAACTACCCACTCAGGCAAACCATTCCACTCATTAACAACTCTTTGCGAAAAGCTAAAAAACGCTGAATTTTTATCCGTGATAACTCTTTGGTTAACTTTAAACTGTTACCACGTGTCACATGAGGATTAGCTGAAACATGCAAGAAATAACAGGAAGTCAAAGCAACACTACCAGATAGGAACTTTAAAAATTTATATCGCCATGTACTCTCCTCAACTCAAGCGTGGTCAAACCATGAAATTGCAACCTAGATTCATAGGAGAGATTCCTTACTTCGGGAATAAGTCTAGTGGCTCTTCGCTGAACTTGCTCCAAAATAAACTTATCCTTCTCGTAGTCATAATGAATGAATAACATGTAGAGCAAGATCTGTTGTATGATTTTGTAGACATTTTAGCTTCAACCCTCCTTGGAAAGCTGCAAGGGGCAGATGCAGTCTATGCAGCTGCATTATTCACTTGTCATGTGTGACTCACCCCTGCACCCCCGGACCAGGTGAGTCATTGCACCAAGGTGAGTGGACAAAACATATATATTGATGCACCCTTTAGTCACTGTAGGTGACTGACAATTTTTATGAAATGACTTACATGTAACCCAAATCACTCACCTCTGTTTAAAGTCAATGGGTCTGAAGTTGAAAAGTCAATGGGTTGAAACCAAATTACGTTCCAGATTTTCCCTGCTTGGCAGCAGCCTAACATAGTCAATTCTAATGTGAAACCTAATGTTGAAATTACCCATTAACTTATTGGTACATTGATTTGTTCCAAAATAAAAAATTTAGGTCGCAAATTTTAACGGGCTTTCAAAGTTTTGACTCCACTTTTAATTATTGCAAACATTGACATTTATATTAAAAACATTGATTTACATCAGAAACGGCCTGGTATATCTACATCAATGTCTTCTGAAGAACAGGAAATGTGACGCAAAGAAGGTACTTTGTTTGTGGAATTAGCAATGTATTTGTATGTATGTTTGAATTTGCTGATGAGATTGTTCTGGGAGTGACGTCACATGTCGCTTAGCCGTTTTCAATTCTTGCATTGTCGAGGCGTCGATTGCTTGATTAGGTTTGATTTTTTTCATGCAAATGGTTTCTTTTGGGGACTTTTGATGGAAATCATGTTTTTGATATTAATGAACTATTCAAAACTGTTATAAACTCAATTTTTATTTGTTTGTTTCATGCTCTCTTTAAGTTTGAAAAAAAAAAAAAAAGTTTTTCTCAACGAGACAGCAAAGCTAGGGTACTGTCCTTACCTACTTTGTATACTGTACTTGGCATTGAACCTCTTCTCAGCACATGGCAGAAGAGCTACAACAATTGTCTCAGCTAGTGTACATGTATGAAAACATCTCAGCCTCATCTTAAAATAGGAGTTGGAGCTGCACTTGTACCATGCATATATTATTGTACAGTGTATATACGGAGTGTGTGTTCTGTGATGCGTGAAGATTTGGTGAACTTGAGATATTCTGATTTCCAACATGTAGAAAATCAGAACATAACTGATGTACTGTAAGGGTGTGATTCTTTCATGATCAATTTATGTAAATTTTCTCCACCTTTCCAATATTCCTGTACCTGGTAGCTTTTAGTCAGCCTTTCCTTTTCTACCTGCCCCTAGGTAATTTATGTATTTTTCCCCTTCTCCTGAACCTTTCCCTTTCCCCATTCTCTGCCCTTTTCCCTACCACATCACCTCCTCTCCACCATCTTGCCTCCCTTCCTACATTCCTGGTTCTGTACCTTTGCGTCAGCCTCCCTCTGCTCCTTTTCCCAGCTCCTGCCCGTGGGTCTTCACAGAGAAGTGTAACAGCTTATGAAATTGTACAGTATTTACATTTCCGTTACGCAGATGTTTTGATAATCAGAAATCAACTTTCATAACCATTTTTGGTATCTTGTTAGTTCTGTAATTATCTGCTACATAGAAGCTACAGCAATTAGGCCTAGGTATTATTGAATGATTGATTTGTTATCTTCTCTTGGGGAGGTGGGGGGGGGGGGCACAGAATCTAATGGTCACAGTAACACCGAAAGACTTATTCTGAAAATGTTCCTACTGTTTACTGTATAACTTATTTATAAGATCTAAAAATGCCTCCCATAAAAAAATAAATGAACATGCTTTACACTTGAAAGAGCTTGTACTGTAACTCAACAGGGTCCTTGATTTTCTCGCTTAGAGCTTTGATGCATACTGAGCCTTTTCTGCAATCTTGGATGAAACTCATTTGAAACAATCACGATTCTGGTATCATAGTAGCAAATAATTTCTTCAAAATTAGTTAAACATCGAACATTTTACAGCGTTATTTAATCTCAGGCATCAATTTGCATATTTTATATAAATGTTGTGTTGTAGACCTAATATCGTCTTAAACTTTTTTAATCTTGACCATACCTCCAAATACAGTTTTGAGCAGAGTTGGACTTAGCCAGTTTCGTGACCAAGATTTAGGAAAGAAATTTGAAAAATTACATAAATATTGCTCTGTATATATGTACTGTATACAGTGGTGTCAGTAGACCCTTTTGATTGATGAAAGGGAGGGGGGGCGGGGAGTTGTTAGGATTAGGGTGGTGTAAAATTGCAAATTTACCCGAAAGAGTTTGACGCTACCGACAAAAATATATTCCACATTGAGAGCCCTCATAACTTTAAGCATTTGAAAACCAAAAAAAAAAAAAAAGTCAGCGCTGTCCAAAATCGCAGAACGAGTGCCATAATAAATATTTTTTCAATCTGTTTGCTAAAGTTTGCTAAAGTTTTCATCGCCTTTGATGGAAGTTTTATCGACACGGACCTTAATTTACCGACAGGTCTTCAATTTTACAACTAGATTTTAACAATCTAGTTGTCCTGACAAAGATTTAAGTGGTCCCTGGCAACTGGACTTGTGATTTGTGAAGCCCTGTTGAGCTGTCTGGTCAGTCGTACATCACAAGTTTATGCTACATAAATGTATGTCAACAAAACATTGATTAAACTTTTATCAGCCTTACTCCAAAACTGATTAATTATTTCCAACATTCAACTTTGATATGCTTAGGTTTTAAAACCCTTTTAAGCATTAGAGTGTAACGCCTTTCCTCGAGGCACTAAGGAACCTAAGAAAAACCTGTGAAAGAGAATCGCTTAAAAACAGATGTGAGGTAGAAAGAATACAAAACACACTGGAAAAGAGATGAGAATTGACGTCAAATGTGTACAACTAAACTAAGTGTGCAAAAGGTGACTAAGTCAAAATGAACCTCACAATACACACTTCAACCCATGTCTAAGCACAACCAAGACCAAAAGCAGACTGACCGAACCTTGTTGCCGTGATACCACGTGTTATACCGTGTGTAATTTCTAAACCCTGGATATGAGGCATACAACAGAACAGCGGAAATGTACCGGTCAGTACTGATTAGTTCTGCCGCATGCACCGTACCCTGGGGTGCAATTATCTAACATAGAAATACATGGTAGCATTAAAAAGACACAGTGATGCTAGGGCATCACAATCGAAATTGCTACTGTATGCACATGTACTTTGCATGCCCATAGGCTTTTAACCCTTACTCTACTAGCACTTTTTTGAAAATGCAATCAGGAGGCGGAGTCAAAGATAGGGCACCCAAAACGGCGATAATATCGCTGCGTGGTAGAGTAAAGGGTTAATCAGGGGCTTTTTATTGAAGGGTGCTCTGCCTTCCAAGCAGCAGAGTCGGACTCGTTTCGCTTCAGTGACCCGCTGGGCTGCCCACCAGGATCATGCTGCATTAGTCTACCAGCACTTTTTTGAAAATGCGCTCGGGAGGCGGAGTCAAAGATGGGGAACCCAAAACAGGGATAATATTGTTGCATTGTAGAGTACGGGTTAATGAAAGTGAAGTACGGTATTATTGTTGTGCTTTATTCTTTTATTAGTTCTTTCTTGTTGTGTTATTCCTAGTTAATATTTCTCTGTACAAAGGGTCAAAGTAGGTTTGGTGAATGATATAGATAGAAATTAGTGTTGGAAGGATTATAAATGAACTGGTTGACTCGTAATGTTGAATTCAAACCATTATTTCAGTAATCATACAGAGATGGAGTCAATTATAAAATTTCCCACGATTCTGAATAAAAGTGTCGAAAATCTTCCTGCTAAAAATTGTTTTTGAAATAAATTTAATGTAGTAAATACATCTTTATGTGCTTCCTTCTTTTGCAATTTAATGCACTTTTCATCACACAACTAGTGTACATGAGGGACGTTTTTAGAGCACATATTCACCACATATACTGTTGCTTGCTCAAGAAATCTAAAAAAATATAATTTCTTCCCGTGAATTCCCATTATTCCCGTGGTTCTAACCTCTGCAATCGGATTTATTTTCCAGGTCTGTATGGGAGTATCTTATTTGAAAGAAGACAATAAATGATAGAAACTGGTGAAGAAAATGTTCTAAACCCTTAAAATGAATAACTCTGGCTATAAATGTTCAGTCCAATGCATCCAAACTCACCAGTGTTTATAACTCACTGATGAAAACATCCTTTTAAAAGTCTGAATCATCAGCCCGACATTACACACATGAACTTGGCCCTGCAGCAACCAAATCCTCAATACCTGGCTCTTCACAATAAGTTCCATTGTGTGCATACAGATGAGTGGGAGTGTAATTACTGATACATAAAATCACTAAACTATCTGTGTTGGGTTTTTTAGTTGCTTCTAGCAGAGTCTAAAAGTAATACCCACCGAAATGGAGGTTTTTGTGGGTGAAAAGACTGAAAATTTGTAGCGAGAATTGGGCATAATGTTATTTTGTTTAGGAGATATGTAGGTTGTACAATCTTCCGACAAAACTGTTAGAACAATTCAGCATTATGAGAACTACATATGTCATATTGTTATGTTTCTTTAAAGGAATATTCCCGTTTTTATAAGAAAAAGAAAAATTGTAGAAACAAGTAGTACAAAAATCATGTAATATGTTTTTCCTACCTGGAGATATTTAAATTTGAAGGTTCACAAAAATGCCAATAAACGAATAGGAAAAGGCTCAGTATGACATCACAGCAACACATTCTCCCACAAAGTTGATGTATTTCATTAAAATCTATATTCCTTTTTAGTAAAACCTGCTAGAAAATTAAATTGATGAAATTTAGGTATTTATGTACATTGCCAAATATACCCTACTTTGATAGCTTTGAAAAATTGTTTCTAATCATACAGAAACGACCAATTAACAATCAAAGAAATACATAAACATTTGCAATGGAATTGCCTCTATGACATCCAACACGAATTCATCATACTGTACAAAAACTTTAAAATGTAATTGGGAAAACTTTAAAAATCCATATATCCTGAATGGAATATGATATCAACCTGAAAAACTATGGGAATATTACAAAAAAACATGGGAATATTACACAAAAACATGGGAATATTACAAAAAAACCATGGGAATATTACAAAAAAAACATGGGAATATTACAAAACACCATGGGAATATTACAAAACACCATGGGAATATTACAAAACACCATGGGAATATTACAAAACACCATGGGAATATTACAAAACACCATGGGAATATTACAAAACACCATGGGAATATTACAAAACACCATGGGAATATTACAAAACACCATGGGAATATTACAAAACACCATGGGAAAATTACAAAACACCATGGGAATATTACAAAACACCATGGGAATATTACAAAACACCATGGGAATATTACAAAACACCAAGGGAATATTACAAAACGCCATGGGAATATTACAAAACGCCATGGGAATATTACAAAACGCCATGGGAATATTACAAAACGCCATGGGAATATTACAAAACACCATGGGAATATTATAAACCACCATGGGAATATTACTAAACACCATGGGAATATTACAAAACACCATGGGAATATTACAAAACACCATGGGAATATTACAAAACACCATGGGAATATTACAAAACACCATGGGAATATTACAAAACACCATGGGAATATTACAAAACACCATGGGAATATTCCTTTTTATTTTTTCTGAGAATTGTAACTCCCCATTCCCTCCCCCTTTTCAATGTTGGATTTCTTTATGTTTTAACGTCATTTCCAGAAGGAAAAAAATTAACAATGGTGAACATTGAATGGGGAGGGGAGGATGGGGAAGGGGAGGGGAGGATGGGGAAGAGAGGATGGTTAAGATAGTGAGGTAGGGGAGGAGGATCAATAAAATGATAACAATGTCCTTAAAATTCTAAAATATTAATTACAACTGAAAGAATAGGAATTGAAGAAGCAAAAGACAAAATAACCAGCATTTAGGATTTCTAAATGTAGAATAATTTGCAGTAGAAAAGTAGGCTCATGAAAAGCATCATATATTTTCACTAAGTGTTTCAACAAGCTTTAATTGTCCAAGATTGTAGATATCAGATGTGCGTAGAAATGACTGGTGTACAAAGTCTACTGTGACATCACACTCTTACTTTTTTTGATGTAATCCATAATGGAGAAATGTAAACAGCTTAAAGAAAAAAAAAAGCAGGTCTGAAAATAATGTTTAAAATTGTGAAAACACAGGAATTGGGAAAAATGTGGATGTAATGATGGGGAGGTTGGAGGTAAATTGAGTGGTAAAGTAGAGAAAAATGGGGGGAGGGTTGAGGTGGAGCTGGAAAAAATATATGGTTTTGTGTGTTATAACCGCGGGGAAATTGTGAAACTACTACTACTACTACTACTACTACTACTACTACTACTACTACTACTACTACTACTACTACTACTACTACTACTACTACTACTACTACTACTACTACTACTACTACTACTACTACTACTACTACTACTACCACTACCACTACCACTACTACTACTACTACTAACTACTACCACTACTAATATTGCTACTACTACTTATGATAATAATAATAATAATTTTTTTCTTTTCCATCTTATTTATTTTCTTTCAGTGAAATGAAACATGTACAGAGTATTAATTTGATTTACAATAATGATATGATGAATGTATATGTACAGAAATGATACATGCACACACACATCGAGTAAAGCAATTGATAATATTACATGAATATTAGTACAAAGAAAGAGTATGTTGAATTCGCTGGAAATGGAAAAAGCAATTGCTTATAGATTTCTTGAGTAAACAACTGTATATGTGGTGAATATGTGCTCTAAAAATGTTTCCCACATAATTGTGCGATGAAAAGTATATTACATTGCGAAAAGGGGAAGTATATAAAGATGTATTCACTACACTAATTTTTAATTTCAATCACAATTTTTATTCAGAACAGTGGGAAATTGTAAAAAATTGTATGAAATTGTATCATTAATTCCAACTCCAGGTAGAGGAAAATTTGGGCAGGATGAAAGAAATTAGGGACAGGTTGGGCGTAATGGGTGCAGGGCGGTAAAGCTTCAGCACCTAGCGTCCCGGGTTTGATTCCCGGTGGGTCTCCAACCAGTGCTCCACGACTGGTTAATAAAACGGCCGTGGGCATCTTGACGTAAATACTCCAATGTAGGTCTGTTGGGATGTATAAACCTTGGTTAAGCCAACTAACCAACCAACCAATGGGTGGTAGGGTGGTGCACTCCAATGACGAAGCTTACCTAGGGGCCTGATGTAGACCAATGCAGCATCAATATCTTCTTAGTGCCGCCATATACAAAATAACTTTTACAAAACATTTCTTGGATTTGTACGAGGAAGTAAATGTAATAATCTTTTCTTAAGTTTAAACAATGCTTTTACTCACATTCTTAGAGCATAAGCACTTTCTTTCTCCATACAAAAACCAAAAAATCAAAATGTAATCTTCTCATAATCATATTCCGCATATTAAATTGAATTTCCAATTACTTCAATGCATAAAAGGATTAGAGCTGTGAGCGTTTAGCGTGTACACGCTACACGCTCGCAAATCTTGTAAACGTTTACTAAATTCTTCATTGCGAGTAATCGTTTTTCATACATCATAGTGTCTTGCCGTTGAAAATCAATATTCATGATTCAAATCACACACACATTCGGCTGACAAAATTCCAATCAATGACTTTTTACACTGTAAACCCGATTAGCATAATCCTTTTTAAATGTGCGAATCACAAATGCACAGTAATGACCAATGAATGGGGATATTATGCACTTTGATTTCGCCGAAATCTGAGTAATCTAACTTGTAAAATGCACCGCGAATGTGCAGCAGTCAACAGTGAAACTAACAATAGGCCTAGCGTTAGGCCATAGGGCTTTAAATCCCACGCAATCAAGGCCCGTTTTATCGACCAAAAAACACTTGAATCGTGAATCAGTACATTTACATGTAAATACTACCTGATGAGTCAAATAAATTTTGCAAGAAAGAAAAAATATTGCATAATAAATAAACAGAAAAAGGTTTTAACAGAGCTGAAATTCTGCATGCTTCGCAAAGTTGGCGGCCATTTTTTCGAGAGGACTGATGTTTCAGAACTTTCTGGTGGTGGTGGCGTAGTTTTAAAATGTTTTACGGCGAGGAATATCATAGGCCTCGGTATGCAAGCTTTTCACAGAACTTTGAAAGCCGTAGCAAATAGGACAAAAATGTTACGCAATGTTGAGTTTAAATGACATTGAAAGGAAGTTATCTGTTCTTTCTAAACTAAATTTCCATGCATATTTTCCACAAAAATGATGATTTATACTGTAGAAGTAAACTTTTTACGATTTGGAAAGCAAACTCAGCGTCTTATTTGGGCAATGCAGTTAGTACTTTTGCCATACTGGTTGCGTGATTTTTTTACTTCGCCTCGTAATTTTGGGGCAATTTTGGTGTATTTCCGAAAATTATGGTACTAAACTCGTGTACACGATACACGCTCGCTTTTTTTGGCGTGTACAGGTTTTCTAAAATCCCTAAACGTTCACAGCTCTAAAAACGATCTAGTTGGTACTTATCACTAAAGAGTACCTTTTTTTTTCCTTCACTAGTACATATCGGGGCAATTTTCATTTTTCTATTCATAATTACAGTACTCCTAGCCCCCAGCAGTCTATTTATAGATGATTATAATATTCACAAGCGAACATTAAAACTTTGATCTTGGTAGAAAATGGCCTCACATCCCAGCGCTATAGTTGTTTCATTTTGTTGTATCTTCTTGAGGTTAATTGCAAGTGTTTTCAGAAGAGCAGTTTAATTTCAGGAACTGGGTCAAGTTCCCTGACATTAATTAAGAAGAAATTGATGCACTTGAAGATTGTGCAAGATTTCTTCCAGGCATTTTGATGTGTTGTACTTTGACAAGTGCAGTTTTTCATGAAGAGAGCTGTACGAGTTTAAAAACATCATTGATCATTTTGAAGTTATGGGTAGCTGTATAGATGAATTTGTAATTGGCGTTCTTCTAAGGTTTGCCAGTAACAGAAATATCTTATGTCTTGCTCTGTTCATACCAGATATAGCATTGGTATGTATTTTTAGTGTCCAACTACTGTAAATCATATTATTGCAGATATTTGAATTTAAAGTATCATGTATTTAAAGTACAAGCTCTGACAAAGACATGAAGTGTTACTCAGTGGGGATCAGGAAGGGGGAAAAGGACCTATATTTGGGGATCAGTCGGTATATTCAAGTTCAATTCAGCACTTAATTAATTCTCTCCC